>SNQJ01S0016810.1:20129-30964 GCA_010110895.2 Picea sitchensis | reverse complement strand
GAAACAAATGAAAATGTTAAATTCAAAAAATTAATGTAAACAAATACCTGGAACAATCATTGTCAACATTATGTGCTCCCTCTTTATTGACATCCAAGGAGGAATGTTATTGTTGATAACAAAAATAGGCCACACTAAGTAAACATACCTAATCTCTTTGAATGGATTAACACCATTAGCTACCAATGAAAGCCTAACATTATGAGGTTCATCTTTGAAATATGCCCATTTTTCCTCAATTTACCTAAATGCAGAACCATCGATAGGCATTCGAAAAACACCATCTCCACTTCTGTTACGTGCATGGTAATCCATAAATTGTGCTATGCTTTCAGACCTGAACAATCACTACAAACGTGGAATTATAGGAATATGACGAAGAACCTTTTGAGGCACCCTTTTTGTTACTTGATCGATTCGATATCTATTGATAAGACATTGCGTACATTCGGTTTTCGAAGCATGTTGTCTATAATATATAATATGTTCATTAGGACATGCATCTATAGTTTGATAATCCATTCCAATGTCTTTCATAATGGCATGCAAACCTCGATATGTGCAAGGTAAAATATTTGACAATGGTAACAAAAATTCACCTAACAATCTACAACATAACAAAAAACTAGTTAATATAAGAATATTAATCGTAAAAATTGAATTCTTATTTTACACATTAATTAACACTAAAAACAAATAGAAAAAAATCAACATTTATTTATAATATGAGATGAAACATATTACCTGCCTTAGTATCTATTTCATACAAGTGTTCGACAAATTATTCATAACCTTTAAGTTCACTAGTAGCAATGTAGCAGAGAGAATATTTTCTCTTGATCCTTCATAAATTCATTTATTTGCCTTTTCTAATAGAGGTTCATCATAAATACGAGCATTTTCCCCATCCTCATCCGGCTGCGAAAACAATTCTTGGATCATTTTATTTGTCCCATCATGTTCTTCCATGGGATCATTAACTTGATTTGTCCCATCATCTTCTTTCATGCGATCCTCATTTGCTTGGTCATGATGATGTTCCTCAGCTTGTACAACATCATTTCTACTAACAATTGGTGCAATATTCTGCGGAAAGTTAGAGGGAAACTCTAACTTTATAATTACAAACAATCATGCAAAATTAGTGTATACTATAACAAACATTCAAACGATATATATACACATATATATAATTTTATATAAAATTGAAAAAATAAAAAAAGATAATGAATATATAGCTAATTACCATGGGACGATATTAATTCGATCTGCCATCAATGTGACCATATTTCCTACAATGTTTTGTAGCTGTTTATATTAAAATTCTTACGGGACGTCTGAGGAAACATTTTTTACAAGGGCAATAACATCTACCATCACCCTTTTCACCCACTTTACTTTTTTCTCCACCTCTAACAACATTTTGCGGCATTCTTCCGCACAAAAATACCCTTTCGGAACCATTGTTGTTATAGAAATATTGTCACAACATCTTTAAATCGTCAAATATTATAGTCGAATTTTAGGTCACCATCGTTGCAATTGCGACAAATGCGACCTAAAAATATTTCTTTTTTTACCTATTTATTTTAGGTCATTTTTAATGGTCAATTTTAAGGTTAGGTAAGTCGTCGCTCTTGCGATAGACAAACTACATTCATCTCTCTTGCGACGAAAATTGATCATAATAATGTAGTCAAATAATGTCAAGTTAGAGACGAATACAGGGTGGATTTAGAAAAATTGAACTTTTTCTCTTGCATGATGTGACGAAAGAGTACTTTCGTCGCAAATTTTTCAATATGTAGTAGTGAAAGCACCTGAAATTCGTGATATACAAATTGATGGTCGATCTCTATCACAGATGAAATATGACCATCGACCCCTCATGTTTCCTGGGTATATCTTCTTAAACTTTTTTTTGTAACACGCTTGACCACTTTCCATACTTGGGCATTTCTTGGAATCTGTTTCGCGGGTTGGCGGGTGGACGAAATGTACAATTCTTGGTCTCTCTTCGCCATCACCACTACCTTCGTACTTATTTCCAGATATGCAATTATTAAGCTTTAATGCTAGCAGTTCATCCTACAGGGACCATTAAGATTGTTATTAATTTCCACAAGGCCGAAGAAGATTTTTCATTACTATGAATTAAACCAAGATTTGCGGAGAAGATTGTTATCCTTTCCAAGTATTCATTTCAAACATGATGAAATATCTTTTGTGCAGTGGCCAGTTGGTGCCTTTAAGAAATCTCTAATTTTTAATCTCTCTTTGTCATCACCACCACCTTCACACTTTTTCCTAAATGTGCAATTAGTGAGATTTAATGGTAACAACTCATTACGCACGAACCCTGGAGATTGTCATTGATTAGCAAAAGGATCGAGGAGATATTTCATTGATACACATTAAACCATGATTTGCAAAGGATTATATTATATCTCCCCAAATTTCATTTCAAACATCGTGTGGAGCAAATGAAAATTCTCATTAACTTGTGGCAGCAGTTCTGTCCAGATATAGTAAACACAGTCGGGCATGATGGCCAAAGGTTCCATTATTCCAAGGAATATTCTTACTACTCATCTTCCTCTTCCCAGAAGAGAAAAAGGAGATGGTGCCTTGGTACACCAAGTGATATATTTCAAGCCAAATAATTCCAAGGAAACCCTTCCTTCTCAGAGAACCTACCCAGTTGCATTGATGGTTGGCGCAGAGGTTGATGCCATGGATTCTGAGTCGGAAGAAGATGATATTATGGGAAATGATACGACAATGGATGATGGCAATGTAGAGATTGTTACCACTCTTGCGCCCAAATTGAAATCAACCATAACAGGGGGAAATTCCCACCTCAGTGATGGTGGTCCTGACAACACAAAAAGAAGGAGTTTTAGAAAAGAAACTAACGTTGAATGCAATAACCTCTTTGCAGCTCGAAAGTAGGAATTCTAGAGATCCAAATTAGTCTGTTCTAGGTTGAAGAGTTTCAGTTTAAGGAAATGATATGCTGATGCTCCCAAAGATATATTTCAAGCCAAAAAAATATTCAATTGTGGGACTATTGTCCTATTCTCTGGATATACAATTAACATCTTCGGGAATGAGGACCAGAACTCCCATTGGTGCAAGGAATATTTCTACTAGTCATCTCCTTCCACCCAGAATGGACTAATTTGGGCCTTTGGAATTGCATGTGCAACATGTGTCCCTAAAGTTTTTTGACTATGGAGAGGCAGTTTCTTGGTGTTTCCTAGCTTTCAGTTAAGGGATATTCCTCTTTACCTGCAACCTTTTTTGTCTTCTTTCTCACGGGAAGCTTCTGAGAACTATCAGTTTTACCATAGGATGATCCATCAAGGAGAAAAATGAAAGGATTTCCTAAAAAAAAAGGGGTAATCAGTTTTGTATGGATGTTGAAGAGCATCTCGATGGCTCCTGCATACTGCGAATCTTGTGCCTGTGTTTGTGGCAGATACGTTCAATGTTTTGGCCCAAAGAACTAGGTCCAATTTCTAAGGATAGATGTACACTACATGGTGTTTTTTTTTTAAATGGATTTTCTATTAAGAAAAATTGCCTTAGAGTCTTGATTGTTGCTTCTTTTCTGGATTTAACACCTCTTCTCATTGGCATGGTTCGGTAGTCTCGTAATTCTTCAATATTGTATTTTCTTAGGTAATTTTTTCTAAGATGGAGAATCTAACAATTATATGACAATGTAATGTGTCAATCCACAGGGATTTTGTGCAAAAAAAAAATGGATTATAGACAGTTTCAAACCAACATTCAATTCTATTTGCAATGCAGATAGAACATAGCAATACCAAATTACAATGTTGCAGCAAAATCACCATTCTTGTTTCTAGACATGAAATTATTAATATTTAATGCTAACAACCCATAATGCAAGAAGTTTAATACTTAAGTTAATATGTTATAGTCATGGAAGAATGTATCAAGAACACACTTACACCCATATTTAAAATCCTTTAATAATTTTATGTAATTAAATTGTACAATATCAATATTTAATATTAATAATTTAGTATTGAAAATGATGTTTTTAGATAATGTCAGATAGTTGATAAGGATCACCATCTGTAAACAATCGCAATATTGAGCCCACCAGTCCTGGAGCTCGTTTGTCAATTTGTATATCGTGGAACTCTCAGTGGTGTTTGGAGGACACAGAACAATAGAAGTGCAATGTTGAGCCAGCCAACCCACAAGTCCCCCTGCCAATTTATATATCGCAGAACTATGGGTGTTATTTGTAGGACACGGAGCAATAGAGGCCCATTTTTTATCCCACCAGCATGAGAATCTGCGATCCTAAAAGTGGCTAAGTATGGAATGCGGGATCCGTACATTCTCTATAAAATCTCATGGCCATACTTTATAAAGGTACATATTTAGTATGTATTACTCGTTTTTCAGAAAATTTCTTAGTGCGGAAGTTGGCGGATTCATGTCTTGAGATTTCACTTACTTTTATATCACCAGCCCAACTGACCACTTCCCCATTTCATATTGTACAAACATTTTTGTCTAATTAAATTGTACGATATCAATATTTAATATTAATAATTTAGTATTGAAAGTAATGTTTTTAGATAATGTTAGATAGTTGATAGGGATCACCATCCACAAACAATCACAATCTTGAGACCACTAGCCCTAGATTCTATCTGTCAATTTGTATATCACAGAACTCCAGGTGTTGTTTGGAGGACACAGAACAATAGAAGTGCAATGTTCAGCTAGCCAGGCCACAAGTCCGCTTGTCAATTTGTATATCGTGGAATTATGGGTGTTATTTGTAGGGATTAGAATAATCGAGGCCCAATTTTTAGTTCGCTAGCCCGAGAACCCGCAATCCAAAAAGTGTACATGCTCTATAAAATCTCATGTCCATACTTTATAGAAGTACATATTTAGTATGTATTGCTCTTTTTTCAGAAAATTTCTAGGTGCGAAAGTTGGCGGATTCATGTCTTCAGATTTCACTTACTTTTATATTGCCAACCCGACCGATCGCTTCCCTATTTCATATTGTACAAACTTTTAGGCTCACAGTTTTTTGAATAGGCGATTTCAATATTGTGTTTCCATTGTTTTTCCACCTGCAAACAAGACCCAGACTCTGACCGACCGCTTCCGCATTCCATACCTAGCCACATTTTCGATTGCGGATTCCTGGGGAGGTGCACTCTAGGGTGCACTTCCATTTTTATGTCACCTCCAAAGAGAACCCACACTTCTGCGATATAAAAATTTATGATCGGATTGTCACATCATACCCTCTTCCCCGTTACACAATTTGCACTCAGAAGTTTTGAGAGCTACAGTTTGACCGTCGGGTCCTCACGTGTCTTGTGCAACTATTGTCACCTCATTTTTTAAGACCGTCTGTCCACTTTCCATACTTATCCATTTTTCTGAATCTCTTTTGTGGATCATCGGGTTGGAGGGTTCATGAAATATCCAATTCCTAATCATTGTTTCCTATGTCCGCCACCTTCATGCTTCTTTCCAACCAAGTCCAACCGACTGTTTCCCTATTCCATACTTGGCCACTTTTTCCATTGCCAGTTCCTGGATAGGATGACTAAATATTTCTCTTCCATTGTTCCGTGACATGCAAACAACACCCGCAATTATGCAAATATACAAATTGGTCGTTGGGCCGCCCCACCATACGGTCTTCCCTTTTACTCATTTTGCAGTAAAAAATTCCGATACATACAATTTGAACGTCGGGATTCACCTCTACTAGCAATCCCCTTTAACCCTATTTCGAAACTCGTTTGCCTGCTTTTCATGCTTCCCCATTCCTTTCTTGCACTTTTCCCTTTTACGCATTTTGCAGTTAAAAATTCCGAGACATACAATCTAACTATTTGCCCTCACCTCTACTGAGAATTCCCTGTATTTTGAAATATTTGTGACCGTTTTTCATATTTGGCCATTCCTTATTTTCACTTGTTTATAATAAAAGAGTCTTATTTATAATAAAAAAACTAAATTAATTCGTTAGGTCCTGCCCTTCGGAAAGCAACCAATATTTGCAGAGATCTCCCAATAATATGCATTAAACCAAGATTTATGGAAGGTTATATTATCCTTTCCGAGTGTTAATTTCAAACACCATGGAATGTCATTCACGGGACCTCGGGTTGGCTCGTTCATGAAAGCTTCAAACCCAAATTCTGAAAACGATCCCGATTGATTGTTTCCCTATTCCATACTTATCCACTTTCCCGCAATTCCACAAATATACAAACCGTCTGCTAAACTGCACCATCATGCCCTCTTCCATTTTACACATTTTGCAGTAAAATTTTTTGACTCGTGCAATTTCATCGTTGAACACTCACCTCTCCTCATTATCTCCTGTAAACCTATTTTGAAGCCCGTCCTGCCGCTTTTCATACTTGTCCATTCCTTTCTTGCTCTTCCCCGTATCTGTCACCTTCGCACCTGTTTATAATAAAAAAATGTTTATATATATATATATATATATATATATATATATATATATATAATGTCTTGTTTCTAAATATGTAGTCAATAATCTTTAATACTAACAGCTCATCATGCGGGAACTGTGTAAATTGTCATTGATAGGCGAAAGGCTCAAGAAGATATGCCATTAATACACATTAAACCAATATTTGTGGAGGGTTTTGTTATCCCTTCTGAGTGTTAATTTCAAATACCATGGAATTCCATTTGCACGTCATCGGCTTTGTTCGCTCACAAAAGCTCCAATTGTTAAATTTCCTTCATCACAACCACCACCTTCGCACTTCTAAGTATGCAATAATTAATATTTACTTCTAAAAACTCATCATACAGCACGCATAAATATTGTCATTAATGAGAAAAGAGCTCGAGGGGATTTTCCATTCGCATGCATTGAACCAACATTTTAGGGGGTTTATATTATCCCCTCCATTTGTTCATTTCAAGCAACGTCTGGAGCAAACAGACGTTTTCATAAACTAATGGCACCATCTCGACAATAGTTATGTGGAGATACAATGACCATCTTCGTGCGTGAGAACCCAAACTACCACAGTAAAAAAACATCGCTCTAGAGGCCTACCACAGTAATAAAGCAACCCAAATTTCTTCAAATAGAGGAGGTTCATCCCAAAATTGGGGGAGGTGAAAGAGCTCGAAATTGAGAGTGAGAACATGGAACTTGACACTGATCTGGATAGCATATTTTGAAACCTTGATCAGCCAAGAGACGCGATTCAGCATATCTACCCAATGGACATAGTTGATACCAAATTTTTTTACGAAGATGAATCCTTCGTATTCCAGAGTGTTTTTTTTTAAAGAGAATCTAAAAAATTAATTATTGAAAAGAGAGTTGTAAAAAATAAGAAAGGAAAATATCGTTCAGAAGTTGACCTTGCCAACATGCAGCCATTCCAAATCTCTGGACTTCACAGAGAAACCAAAGATTCTCTTGATGATTCCATTGGATTCATTGAGGCCGAGAATTCCAGACTAAAGGACCAACTCAAGGAATTAGAGGAAGATTTGATTCCTATTTCATTGCTTGCCAATCCTTTGGCAATTTCCATGTCTTCCACCTCTGAAGCAAATTTAAAAGGA
Organism: Picea sitchensis; assembly: GCA_010110895.2. Taxonomy (NCBI): domain Eukaryota; kingdom Viridiplantae; phylum Streptophyta; class Pinopsida; order Pinales; family Pinaceae; genus Picea; species Picea sitchensis. The sequence goes on along the minus strand of SNQJ01S0016810.1, from coordinate 23,326 downwards.
TCCTACAGCTTCCTCACATCGTGTAGAGGATATGTGGATAAAAATATCAAGAAAAGAATGGAACTGATTGCTGAGGCTTGGGAAACATCACCAACTATGGATTCCCTGGGAAGGAGGGAACATAACTTGCTTGAACTTCTGCAAACGGATTTAAAAAATGAAGAAATTTTTTATTTGGACACGGTCATCCCTTTTTCCTTTCATGTCAACAACATGCCAAACATGACAAGAAGACAAAATGATCTCCCCTCCAAAATCTAGATCACTCAATTAGAAGCATGCTGGAAAGAGAAGGTGAAGAACCTGTATCTCATTGTCCAATCATGTGAACAAGCAATATCAAAGAAAGAAACATTATTCACAAAGCTGACCAAAATAGAATTATCCAGAAGGATCAACAAGTTCCAGGACCCCAACTTAATCACCAACTCGTTGACGTTAACAAACCAATCTTTCGATAAACAAGTTGATAATTTTAAGGATTTTTATTTAGAAACATTTTACAGGATTCTTGAATATGGTGAAGATCACGTGGACAACTGGATAGTTGTCTATTCAATTCAAAATTGAGACATTGATCAGGCTCTACGTAATCTTTCTATTGATCTAAGTGAATTAGAAAAGGAACTTTTTAGCACAAAAATCCAGAATGACATCAATGTCGCCCTCTTGAGAAGTTACATTGAAGAATTCTCGAAACAGAATTGAAGTGGGTTGTCGACGAAAGGAAACAGAAAAAGGAATCAGCAAGCAAAGAACAAAAATACTTATATCTACCGTTGTTGTAAGTCTATACTTATGACATCCTCCTTTGTTTAACAATCCAGTTATTCCACCTTTTCTGAATAGAAATCTCTAGCCAAAGACTGATACCTTCCCATTTCTTCTTTTCAGGTATTACACTCTATCGTCGCCCACTTCTTCTTTTCAGGTATTACACTCTATCGTCGCCCACTTCTTCTTTCCACAGTCCTATTTCTTGTAAATATTTCTCTTATGGTCGCCCAAATCCCCATCTATATGAAAAACTCATTTAAATTTCCAAGAATATGTAACAAACTATTATTTTTTGATATATTCCAAATAAAACTATCTTTTGATATATTCCAAATAAAACTATTTTTTGCCTCCTTTTATATTTATGTGCTCCTAAATTTGTATCTTCAACTATGTTGAATGTCAACACATTGTGTTTATTTTATTTGAATTGTCTTTTTCTCATGCATATCTTTCTGTGTTGGGTCCATAGAATCCCCAATGCCAGTCTATATGACAAACACATTTAAATTTCTAGGAATATGTAATACACTTTTATTTTTTTGATATATTCAAAATAACACTATTTTTTATCTCCTTTTATATTTATATGCTCCTAAATTTTTATCTTTTTCTGCTACTATGCATATAGTTATTTTTCTACTGACACATATACATAAAAATCTATGGAAATTTTAGTTAACTCTAACCATTTCAAAATATACATTGAACAGATAAAACATTGAACACATAAAACATGCAAAGTAGGACTACTAGAAAGAATGGAAATTTTGAACATAACAAGATGGATTATATAGTTTCAAAAAATAAATCAGAGTCTAGAGGGCACGTGTCATTTCTTGCATGGTTACCACCTATCCTTCATGCTACTTGCCACATTTGCACTGCAATTTCCATATACCCCTTCTAATTTCCCCCCACCATCTGCATTTATTCCCAATTGAACCCGACAGGGACTACACTGCCATGCAACCCTTGTTATTACATTGTAGTTTAAATGTGGCTACTAAATGTTGGTTGTTGTAGTGGCACTTATTCATACATAACTTTGTGAGGTATAGTTCCTTGTATGCAATAGAAGGGGTATATGTTATTGTAAATCAAGGCACATGTCAACATAAGTTCATGCTTCTTTTAAATTACGAATGAAAATACTTTAAAAACGTAATGAATTGGTTTTTATTTTTGATAAATTAGAATAATAAGGAAAGAGGAAATTAATATTTTTGTCTTATAGAAATTATTTAGATTGAAGGAATAGTAAATATTATATATTAATATTGTATGATCACTTGTAATAGAAGTATTAAAGGGTGTTGAATCCATTTCTTCATTAATAAAAACAATTTTTGATGCAAACAATTTGGAGGAAAGCAGAAGTAAACTCAAGAAGATATTTAATTCAAAGAAGAATACTCTCACATAAAACTTATCTAAAAATAACACTTGTTAATTCTTAATGTTATTCAAATAAAAAGTGATAAATTGTGATTACATATACATTAAAGGACCTAAAGATTTATTTCCTCTCTACTTCACAAAGCACACTGTTCGCGGTCAATCTGTCACCAGGTGAGCAAAATGGAGACCGCTCTGCATGCCCTGTTGGGTTCACCAAGGCAGAACATCTGTGGCAGCAAGGGTTAACAGAAAACAGAAAACAAAACAGAATACAATCTATCTAACAACTGAAAGCAAATAACAATTCGAAAATAAACAAAAACATCAAAAAAGAGACAAGGGAGTCATCAATGGTTTCAAGACTTGATCTATTAGAAAAACCAGAGCACACGCTGAAGACAGAGATAGGGGTTCCCTCTCCCTCCAGCGGAAGGTCCTTCGGGGCCCTCAACACAATGCTTTCCTTACACAATGAATAGAACTAAACTGAGTGGTGAAATAACTCTGGGTTAGGCCGCTGATGGATAGCTTGTCAAAGACTGAGCTCTGAATCATCTGGACAGCGTAACTTTGATTTGAATTCTCTGCTAAAACAATGAGTCTTCACGGCTATTTATAGCAATTTCCAGGCGGTCATGTAACCAACTTCCGATGTAAACACGGACCTGTTTAGGGTTCACTTAGGGCATTTAATTCGCCGAATTTGCAGAGCCGACCCTGATCTGAGGGTCAAATCATCTTGAGGGCCGGTCCATAGGCGGTCGGGAGGCCGACTTATGCAATTAATGCACCGAATTAGCAGATGCACAGGTTTTTGTGTTGACAGGCGCACGTCGGGCGCACATGCGCTAGTAACACGTTCTTGTCCTGCGCATATGCACGCGCATCAAGCTGCTGTAAAGCGCCCTTCAATTTTTGGTTACTTTGTATAGTTTTTGACCCTTCTGGAATGTTGTGATCTTAATTCAGTGCCATGAATGACTTCATTGCTGTTTTGATGATGTGGAGTTCTTGTCGCC
>SNQJ01S0016808.1:23871-38134 GCA_010110895.2 Picea sitchensis | reverse complement strand
CTCTTAATCATTAACATAGAATGTCTAATGTGCATTAAAAAACTTAAGTTATTTATCCTAATATACTTAGTGTAAGGCACATACACTTAAGAAAGTGCTCTAATTTGCGCTTACTTCAAATAATCATACCTTTCACAAACATCTTAACCAAATATATAGAAAAATTGAACATGTAACCAAATATATAGAAAAATTGAACGTGTAAACCAAATATATAGAAACATTTGATTTTACATTGAGTGAAAGCTCCATAACCTTGGTGGAGTAACTTGTTATTAACATTAAGATACCTCGACACTTATAAATTCTTCAAGGAAAATGGGGATAATTTTTGTGGAAATAGATATTCATGAGGGACTCCCAGAAGTTTTGGATATTGAATGGCGAGGGTGTCACATTAAACAGAGATTAGACTATCAGGGTATCCCTTTCAGATGCAGTTGGTGTCATTGTACATGCCATCTCTGAAGGGATTGCTTGGCAAGGTGAGTGAGGAAAAGTATGAAGATACCCTGTTACAGGAAGATCCTCCAGAATATATCATGGATGTGGATTCTCTGGATGAAATACCCATCCTCAGTCCAACAGGGACGAGGTCTCCCTCGGAGACTTTGAACACACTATCAAGTAAGTTAAATTTCTTCTGCCCTTCACTTTTTTCTTCTTTAACTATGTGGGAAAAGGAAGCCTTGGATAAATCAGGTTGGTTGTCTCGTTCTACTACTGTCGACAACAGTTTTACGGGAGGAGGTTTTCACTCTTCTACTCCTACTAGGGTCATAATGGAACATGCTTAGGAAGTGGGTAAGCATCCCAAAATTGCTTCTGATTTTATTATTGGTTCAGGTTCGGCTCTTTCATCTCGCCCCCCCACTACTTCTCCTCTTCCTCATAGAAATCATTTGGATATTTCAAGGAAATCAGATCACACTCCCTCTTCTTCACAGCCCGAGGTTATTGAAACAGCCATAGCGCCTGGATTTAGGGAACCCGAGGAGGATGCTACTGACCTCATTTTGGTTCTTGACTCCTTGTTACCCTTTATTAGGGATAACAAGGAAGCTACAAAACTCCCTACCTATTTGGGGAAGAGGATTCTTGAACCTGTGGGGTCGTCGGAGGCGACTAGTTCAAAGACCAATTCGGTGAGTGATGGGAAAAACTTTGCTTGGTCTAGGGGTATAGGATTATAACTCTCTCCTATAAAAACACAAAGCTGTCGGAAAAAACTTTCTCAATATTTTGAAAAGACTACAGAGAATACTTCTTCTTCCACTAACATTGGGCCTCTTAGAGCAATGAAATCCCTGGCTAGGTCAAAGTAATGTTATTGCTCTCTCTGAATGTTAGAGGGATTGGAGGCACCCTCAAAGCTGCTTCCTTCCGATGTTTGATGAATCAAACGAGACCTGAGATTGTATTTCTTCAAGAAACTCTGGTTTTTGCTCAGAAAGCTAAGGATTTCTTTTATATTTTCCGCCCATCCTAGGTTATTTGCTCTGTAAATTCGGTGGGTACTTATGGGGGTTTGCTAGTCACTTGGGATCCAAGTTTATTTGAACTGATACATTTTCTCACAGCGGGTGGCATTCTGTTAACAGGTAGGAGTATATTAAATAATCGAGAGATTACTTTGCTAAATTATATGGACCATGCTCGACCCAGAAAACTTTCTGGAATTCAGTGGAAGACATCGACATCTTATCAGTTAAAAATTTGATCATGGATGGGGATTTTAATCTCATTCTTAATTCAGAAGAGGCTTGGGGAGGGGCACGTGCTGGAATTATTGATGATTATTATAGAGGCCTCTTCTCATCCAAAAACCTAATAGACATCAAGCCATCAAAGCTAGTGCCTACCTGGAGAAATGGTTGTATGGTCCAGAACGTGATTGCAAGGCGACTTGATAGGGTAATGGTTTCAGAAGAGCTACTAACAAAAGTCAACATCTATAGGTCATGGGTTGAATTTTTGTTTTTCTCCGATCATGCGCCTATATGTTTATAGTTGGAATTACCGTCGGATTTCAAGAACTATCCATTTAAATTCAGTGCCCAGTGGCTCGATGAAAAGGGTTTTGTGGATATTGTCTCTAAGGTTTGGAAAGACCCAGGGTTTATTTCCGAAGGCAACACTCAAAGGAGGATCGTTTGGAAATTACAAGTTTTAAAAAAACTTACAAAAAACTGGTATAAAGAGAAGGTGAAAAGGAACAAAGCGAGGATGTTAGCGATGGAAGCAGATATAAAGGATCTCATTAAAATTCTGATTGGAGACCCAGCTAACCAAGGCGCCGAGTCAACGCTTCGACAACTAGAAATGGAAAGGAATGCATTGCTTCGTCAAGAGGAAGATTAGTGGAGATTGCGTAGCAGGGCTCTCTGGCTGGCCAGTGGAGATAACAATACTAAATACTTTCATAATTTTGCCTCCCACAATAGAGTCAAAAAATATATTTGGGATATCAAAGGAGATAATGGTGAATCTGTCAATGATCGTGCATTATTAAAGAAAGAAGTTGTCCTTTATTTTAAGAATTTTTACAAAGCGCCAAATTGCCCGAATACTGCTGAGCAATGTAAGTTGATCGACTACTATCCACAGATGATCGATGAGGAAAACTCAAGAATTTTATTCAATCCGGTTACTATGGAGGAGTTGAAGTCTGTGCTCTTTCATTTTAAAAAGGAAAAGAGCCCGGGTCCGGATGGGTGGACCGTCGAGTTCTTCATATTCTTTTTTGATCTGGTTGGGGAGGATCTTCTAGCGATGGTTGAAGAATCGAGAAGACTAGGATCTATTGTTGGAGGCTTAAATTCCACCTTTCTGACCTTGATTCCAAAGACGAATAAACCTTCAACCTTTGATGATTATCGCCCTATTTCTCTGTGCAACTTATGTTATAAGATTATATCAAAAATTATTGCCAACCAGATTAAACCTTTTCTCTCAGAAGCAATCTCCATTGAACAGATGGGTTTTCTTAAAGGCAGGCGTATTCAGGATGCAATTGGTACAACCCATGAGAGTCTTCATAGTATAAAAATAAATAAATTGAAAGCCCTTGTTTTAAAGTTGGATTTGAGGAAAGTGTACGATTGTATTGACTGGGAATTTCTTAGATTGATCCTTCTCAAAGTTGGATTGGGGCTTCATGTGACTAATTGGATAATGTCATGTGTCACTTCCTCTTCCTTTGCTGTACTAATCAATGGGGAGGCCACATACTTCTTCAGAAGCGGAAGGGGAGTCAGAAAAGGCTGCCCATTATCACCCCTACTATTCATCCTGGTGATGGAAGGTCTCATCTTATTATTGAAGCATAGTTTTGAGGAAGGACTTATTTCTGGGATTAAGGTTTCCAGAATGACAATAATCCTTCATCTCTTGTTTGTGGACGATGTCCTCATTTTGTCAAAGGCTAGCCTGTCAGAATGGAAAGTGATCGGTAGTCTTATCAGTTGCTTCTGCAAAGCCTCGGGGATTTCGGTGAACCAAAATAAATCCATAGTACATTTCAAAGGACTTTTCGGATCTAGAGTTGACACCTTTTAAAAAAATTATGCCCTACTCATTTAGCGATCTCTCTCTAGGATTTCGTTATCTAGGCTACTTCTTGAAGACAAGAGCTCAACACGCAGTAGACTGGGATTGGTTGGTTACTAGAGTCTCAAACAAAATTAATTTATGGTGCAACAGGTGGCTGTCGTTGGGGGGGAGATATATCTTGGTATAAACGGTTTTGGAAGGACAAATAGTATACTGGATGTCTATGGAAGCTTTGCCCCGAATTGTTTTAAATAGAATTAGGAAATTGATGTTTCAATTTCTGTGGACTGGTCATTCGGACGCACAGCAATACCATCTCTGTAGATGGGAGGTTCTCTGACAAAAAAATCTCGAGGGTTGGGGCTTACGTAATCTCACTCTTTTCAATCTGGCTCTGAATGCTATTACTCTTTGGAGGGTATTAACACAACCTAGTATCTGGTAGAAGGTTATTAGAGAAAAATATTTACATAATTCCACTCTCATAAATTGGAATAGACAATCCTCACATCACTGCACTTCAGCATCGAGAATTTGAACAAGCCTCAACCGCGTGCTACCAATCATCAACCATTGGCTTAGTTGGTGTCGTGGAGTTGGCCATCTAATTTCTATTGGTCGCAATAGGATACTCGACATTGGTGATAGATCTTTCCTCACCGATGAGCTTATAAATTTACTAAAGGAAAAGCACGTGTCTTCACTGGCACAAGCATCATCAGCGCGGGATCCTATTACCTTTGTAAAGGTGTGGAGGAGTAGTGAGGAATTGGAGTTATTGGGATCTTAGGCCATCGCGTGGAACAATTTTATAGTGGAGCTAAGTCATGCGGGGATTACCCTCAAGGAAGGCACAAAGGATCAACTATTATGGAATGGAGGCAACTCGTCCGGAAATTTTTTTGTCAGCAATTGTTACAATGCAATTTTTTCTACACAGGCTTTACCGATCAGGGGCGGGTGGAAGAATGATCTCTGGAAATGGAAAATACAATTAAAATTTCTCTTGTTTTTCTGGTTGGCCACTGAAAATAACATTCTAACGTGGGACGTATTGCAAAAGAAAGGGTGGGTGGGACCGAGCTTATGCTACATGTGCAAAGAAGCCACTAAAGATAACGCCCACTTATTCATCCACTATCGTTTTACACAGTCCGTCTGGTCAAATTATTTATCCACTTTGAATTTGAATTGTTCCCGGACTAGCCAAAACAAAAATGAATGTATGGAGTCATGGCTTCAGAACAAAGTTGCTTCAAAAAAACTTCTCGTTTTGTTGAGTTGGTTCTTATGGAAGGAGCGGAATAAAGCCCTTTTCGAAGGGAAGGCACCCTCAGATGGAACCATTGTCTACAGGACTTTAAGTATGCTCATTAATCATCAAACATAGTTTAAATCACAGGCCTTAAGATTGAGTCCAATATTCCGTTTAAATGGTTTCACTTTGGCATTTTTTGATGGGGCATCTATTGTTGGGGGTACAAATTGTGGGGCAAGGGGATCTTTGAAAATATTAAATGCTCCAGATGTTAGATGGATATTCAATTGCGGAGAAGGATATAATACAAAAGTTGAATTAGTGGGAGCATGGGCTACTTTTACCATTACAAAAATCCTATATATTCACCATATTCAGATTTTGGTGGATTCCAAAGTGGTTGTTGATTGGCTCGAATAAAAAGGCAATCTCCAAGCTACCAATATTGAAGGCTGGAAACGCATAATTCATGACCTGGTGACATCGTTCCAAGGCACCAACTTTCAACATATATTCAAGGAATCAAATAAGGAGGCTGATAAATTATCAAAGCAAGCACTCTCGACGCCTAGAGGAAGATCAATATACTTCAACTGGGATGGAGAAAATGAGGGCCCACCCCAGTATTTAAAATTTTTCTAATAGTCATTCTCCTTTTTTGTTGGGCATGACTGATATGTTTTTGTTGTGGGTTGAGAGTTTAAAATTTTTGTTTGGGTACAATGATATACTTTCTTTTTTATTAGTTCTAGGTTGGAACTTCGCCCATGATGTTTATCATTTGTTCCTGCTTTTTGGAAGTGGAGATATGGAATTTGGAGAGTGAAGAGAGGGTTTTTTTAGACCTGAAATAACTATCTACTTTGATCTCTGATCTGTCGATGTAAAATAAATAAATTATTTCCTAATATAATTTTGTGTGTTTTTTCTTCTGGAAAAAAACATTAAGAGTATTGCTATTACTCTTAATCATTAACATAGAATGTCTAATATGCATTAAGCAACTTAAGTTATTTATCCTAGTACACTTAGTGTAAGGCACATACACTTAAGCAAGTGCTCTAATTTGAGCTTACATCTAATAGTCATACCTTTCACAAACATCTTAACCAAATATATAGAAATATTGAATTTGTAAACATATATATAGAAGAATTGGACGTGTAAACCAAATATATAGAAAAATGGTTGTCTTTAAGGTTTGATTTTTAGGCAATAGGCATCAATCTGTATGTTGTGCTTCTATGAAGCTTTGTATTGATCCATATATATATGTGCATTTTCTCTTCACCTTTGTAGTAGTTGATATGTAGCATTGTGTTTCTGCATTACCATGAAAACATATGATATTATTTAGTTTTGGAAGTATGTTATTGGTATGGTTCATTCGGAGTTCGGAGCAGGCTTCATGGCAATGCCACTTTTCAAAAACTTTTTTAGGCGGGAGAATCTGGAGGAGCGGGACTCATGACTTCTCCATTGTTTTCGGACTGGTACTAGTTTAAGCTATGTCATCGGTATGGAAGGGATGGTTTTCCAAATGTTAGCTAGATACTCCTTAGTTACCCTACCGACTAGTTTAACAACCTTTTTATCTGTCCCCTTTTTCTTGTTTGTCCTCTCGGTTTTTTTTCAGCCTTTAAACCTGATCTGACAGACTTACAAAACTGTTTATTACATTTGGTGTATTTGTCTTATCGAAGCTTCTTTCTACTGTCAATCATTGGAGTGATACCTTTCCCATAGTGCCACATCACACTATGATCCATGTATTGATTTGCCCCTTTGTAAGGTTTTTAAGGTTAAGTGGTTAGTATTATGGATGATGAGGTCAGCTACCCCTTGGGAGTCCAAGCTGGGGATCCTTGGGATCACCCTAGCTTCGTATCAACGGTTGATGCTATTTGTAATAATTGAGGTATTAACTCCCATTTTAGTGTTATTTCGTATGCTCCACCAACTTTTCAGACGAATATACTCCCTTCACCATTCACTGTTCCAAAGAGTTTTACACAGCCTGTTACTTATTGCTCCCTGGTTCACAAAGAGGCTCTGTGTGAACATGGATGTTCCACGAAGGATGAGTGTGGTGCTGGTCTAGCCTCGAAGGAACACACACTCGAAAATTTATCCAAAGTTACAACTGAATCTTTTGAATGGGACGTGACCCTGAATAAGGCTTCCTTGGAGGAACCTGTTAGAGGTTTTGTGGGGAAGAGACACTCCTTGAAGCTTTCTGCAAGAGTGTGGAAGCCTAAAAGAACGAGGTGTTCTATGGTATTGGGGATGGATACTGGGCTCGAAGAGTCATGCTATCTCGCCATGTGTACATTGGTAGGTAGACTAGCCTATCGTTTATTTTGTAAAATCTTGGTATTAGAGTGGATGAAGGCCACTTGGGAACCCATTCTAGGTTACTCATCAGTGCTCCTTACCCTTCCGAGGGGTTGGTTTGGTTTTGTTTTTAAGTCCCTTGAAGATTCAACAAAGATTCTTGAAAATTTATGGGTTTTTGAAGGTGGCAGCCTTATGTTGAAGCTGTGGAGACTAAAATTTGACCCGACAACTGAATATTTCAGCTTTAGGCACCTATGGGTTTTACTACCAGGTCTACCATTACAGTTGTGGAACTCAAAATCCTTGGAGGCTATTGGAAATGTTTTGGGGCGCTTCATAAAGATAGATGAGGAAGCTCTGCTTTCGCGCGACCAATGTATGGCAAAAATTCTTGTGGAGGTGGACGTGCATGGTGGACTACTGGATATACTAGAGATTGAATGGCGCGGCATGGTGATAGCACAGAGGTTAGACTACCTTGGGGTACCATTCCGTTGTACGCATTGTAGACAGATTGGTCACCTAAAAAAGGATTGGCGACATCCTTTTGGAGTACTTCTCGACGAACCTCAATCGGATGAAATTGTTACCAATGGCTATTCCTCGGAGATGGAGACGCTGGAGCGGGGTAACTACCCATGAGCATGAGATATGGACCATTCACCAACCTCGACTTCTACCTTTGTTGGTAAGTTGCGACATTATGTCCCTTCTCTATATTGTTCATTGACTGCTTGGGAAAGAGATCACCTCGACTCCTTTTTTTCTGCGGACACCAAAGAAACTGGGGTGACTGAAATTACTGAGGCACTGGTTAGTGAGCCTGAGGCTATCGGTTCTCTCACTGAGTCGGTTGTTTCTCCTTTGGAATCTAGTATTGAAGAGTGTCGTTCTCACCCTCCTCTTATTGATACTCCGATTAAGACAAACTCTATACCAACTGATCCTTTGTTGTCAGAAAGCTCACCCCTTCTTCCGGGTTATGGAGAACCTGAAGTAAGTGAGCACTCATTGGATAGAATGCTCATTGATTTAGTTCCTTCCCATAGGGAGGTAAATAGTCTGGTTCCTATCCCGACTTTTTAAGGAAAACAACGGTGGCATCCGGGGAACTCAATACTATGAAACCAAATCCTTTAGTAGCAGAGGCCTCGTTTGGCAAGAATCTTGCTTGGTCTCGGGGTTTGGGACTTGAGCTTTCACCTGTAAAGACTAGAAGTGCTCATAAAAAATCGGGGACAATTCCATCCATTCCTTCTACATCTTCTCATTCTACTATTGACCAGGGGGCGCTTAGAGGCATCAAAGCTCTCGCAAGGGAAAAGTCATGATCATTCTTTCTCTAAACATTAGAGGGGTAGGAGGACCCCTTAAAATGACCTCTATGCGCAGGCTCCTTTCAAAGACCACACCCCATGTTATTTTTCTACAAGAGACATTGACCACCAATGTAAGGGCAAGGGATTTCATGTTTGCACTTAAGCCAGATTGGATGTTGTGTGCCGTAAGTTCAATTGGAAATTCAGGGGACCTACTAGTATCATGGGATCCTCATTTTTTTGTTTTTTCTCTGGTTCTTGCTTGTGGCGGCATTCTTTTGACAGGTTCCAGTCTTGTTGATAAGAGGAGACTTACTCTTCTAAATGTCTATGGTCCTTGCACGGATCGAAAGACATCCTGGAAAAAAATTGCAAATAGGGGACTGCTAGCTCACAAATATTTAATTTTGGCTGGGGATTTAAATTTTACTTTAAACTCTGATGAGATTCGGGGAACAACAACTTTGTTAGATCCTTTGGATCCCTTTTTTAAAGATTTATTTGATAACTCTCCATTGGTGGATGTGGCACCGACTGAGTTGGTTCCGACGTGGTGCAACAAAAGAAATGGAGTGTCAAGCATTGCAAAAAGACTCAAAATATTTTATGTGACAGAGGATATGACTGGTCCAGCGATTAGGTATAGATCGTGGGTTGATTCCACCTACATTTCCGACCATGCTCCTATTTTTATTCAACTAGATATTGGCACACCAAAGTCTATGCATCCTTTTAAGTTCAATCATGTTTGGTTAAGAGACGACACCTTTACAATATTAACAAGAGATGTTTGGTTGGATAAACGTTTTGAGTTAATTGAAGGGGCTCAAAGAAGGATCGTTGAAAAGATAACTCTTCTAAAATGTCGGGTCAAATCTTGGTCAAAGGCAAAATTAAAAAGGGAAAAGGATTTATTAACAAAATTGGAAGTAGATTTGGAATGTTTATATATTTAGAAAAACAATGGAACTTTTACCGTTGACTTAGATCAACATTGCAGGCTGTTGGAGGCAGAACGCAAAAAAATATCATTGGACGAAGAAGAAAGTTGGAGGCAGAAAAAGTAGGGCTACCTGGATAAAGAGTGGTGATAAAAACACTAAGTTTTTTCATAGATTTGCGACCTATAGGAAAAACAAGAAATTTCTATGGGAAATCATTGATGAGGATGGTAGTGTTCACACGGGACAGGAAGCCATAAAAAATGAAGCTGTGACTTATTTCCATTCATTTTTTTTAAAGATCAGGGGAAATCCAATTTGTGGGCTCAATTGACGACTATCGGTCTTTATCCAAAGATTGTATTGGAGGAAGACGTATCATCATTAGAGCAGGTTGTAACTATGGAGGAATTATCAAATGTTCTAAAAGGATTTTCCAAAGACAAGAGCCCTGGCCCAAATGGGTGGACAGTTGAATTTTTCCTTTTCTTCTTTGATATGGTTGGTCCTGACCTTCTTGCGATGGTTGAGGATACTAGTATTTGAGGTGAAGTCATTCGACCGATTAACTCCACCTTTCTTGCACTAATTCTGAAATACCTTCTCCGATTATCACCCTATTGCACTATGTAATCTATGTTACAAGATTGTTACAAGGATCACAACGAGAAGAATTAGACCTATTCTCTCTCATACACTGTCCGAGGAACAATTGCAATTTCTAAAGGGTCGTCAGATATTGGTTGCAATTGGTACAACACGAGTGCCTTCATAGTATTAAAGCAAAGAAATTACAGGATGTTATTTTGAAGTTGGACCTTAAAAAGGCATATGATTGCACGAACTGAGATTACCTAAGATTGATGCTTCTACATTGCAGTTTTGGTCATCATATGACTAAATGGATTATGGGTTGTGTGACATCAACATCGCTTGCTATTCTGATCAATGAAGAGGCTACAAATTTCATCAACAGTGGGAGAGGATTACGTCAGGGATGTCCATTGTCTCCTCTATTATTTATCCTTGTGATGGAGGGGTTGAGCTTCTCACTGAAAAATATTTACACGAAAGGGCAACTAACGGGTATTAAAGTCTCTCAAATGGTAAGGATTCTCCATCTCTTATTTGTGGACGATGTGTTAATAACGTCAAATGCATCTATCACTGAATGACAGGAAATTCGTACTCTTTTATATGCATTTTGTGGTGCTTCTGGATTGGAGATCAACGTAAACAAGTCTACTTTCCATCATTTCGGTGTACACCAAGCTTTTCTTAATCGTTTGCCTGCACTGTGTCATTTCGGTATCAGTAGTCTGTCAGTGGGTTTTAAATACTTGGGTTATTTTTTAAAGATGGATAGTTATAAGGTGGCAGACGACAGTGGCTTCTACAAAAATATGAGCATAAAATCCGTCACTGGTGTAACCGCTTCCTATCTCTGGGAGGTAGATTTGTTTTGATAAAGGCAGTGATGGAAAGCCAGCCGGTGTATTGGTTGGTATTAACACACATTCTAGTTACATTCTTGAACCAAATCCGTAAGATGACTTTCTCTTATTTATGGTCTGGTGCAAAACATCCATCTTCCTATCATTTATGCAAGTGGGAGACATTAGCTAGGCCAAAAAAGTTTGGCGGTTGGGGGATAAGAAACATCTTTTGTTTCTCGAGAGCCTTAGCTGCAAAATCTCTTTGGCGTGGTTTGATGCATACTGGGATATGGCAGCGGGTTCTGAAAGATAAGTATTTTCCTCACACATTAGTGATAACTTGGCTGCGCATCACTGATCCATCTGCTCATACCGGCTCTCAAACATGGAGGAATTTGCTGAATGCATTACCATTGCTTGTGCACTTGCTGGCATGGAAACCGGGGGCAGGGGATTCTATCATTACAGGTAAGGATGAAATCTTGGGGATGGGTAAGGTTTCCTATCTATCGTCGAAGCTGATAAAGGATTTAAATGAACACCAGGTATATTATCTTTACCAAGCAAGAAGAGCTCCGACACAAGGCATGATTTGCACCAATTGGATAAACAATTTAGACTTGGGCTTGGTGGGCGATCTTGCACCTGAATGGGATTGATACAAACTTTGTTTGATCAAAGCGGGCATAGCTCTATCAAATAACCAGGATGAGTTAAGGTGGACGGGGGGTGATTGTACTGACATATTAACAACTAAGAATGTTTATAACGCATTGGCAACCGAGTTATGGAAGAACGATATTGGAGGTGTGAGGAGGAAACTATGGACCTGGGATTGCCCTCAAAAGATCAAACTTTTTACGTGGCTCCTCATAGAAGACAAATTGCTTACTTGGAACAATCTTCTCAAGCGAGGATGGCAAGGGCTTGGTCTGTGTCCTCTTTGTAGAGGTAATGAGGAATCGATTTTTCATCTATTTGTCCAATGTCCTTTCACATGCACTATTTGGATTAAAATTTTAACACATTACAAGCTGGTCATAGGGTGGTCGGGCTCCACAATGTTGGATTGTTTTGATTATTGGACTAGAAGGAATTATAGTTACTCATCATTGCTGGCATTTATTTGTTGGTACATATGGAATGAAAGGAATTTGGCTATATTTGAATCTAAGTCTCCATCTATGGAGAAGGTTTTCATTCTATCTATTTCTGCCGTGGCTTGCCATAGCTCCCAGAAAACTCAGAAATCCATTAGGCACTCTGGCCATATCTTGCCTCAACACAGAATCATTGGATGGTTTGATGGGGTAGCGCAAAGAAATGGGGAACAAAGTGGAGCAGGGGGTGTTATAAAGCTCAATGATCACACAGTTTATAGGTGGACCCTCAATTGTGGTGGGGGTACAAACACAAGATCGAAACTCTTGGGAGCTTGGGCTGTCCTTACTTTGGCACACATACTTTCTATTTCATATATCCACATCATTGGGGATTCAAAAATTGTTATTGATTGGCTAAATAATATTGGTTCTCTGTAGGTAATTACCATAGACTATTGGAAAGACCGGGTAAGGGAACTCATCAAGCACTTCTATGTCATCACATTTTCCCATGTCTACAGAGAAAAAAATCAGGAGGCTGGTTTTTTTTATCAAAGAAGGCTCTTTCTGAGTGTCCTGGAGCTACCGCATACAATCAATGGAATGATGGTCATGAGGGACCAAGAGTTTTTATAAAGCTATACTAGCATATCCTATCTGAATCATGTTGTTTGTGAGACTTTTTTTGAGGTTATCTGTTGGTATGTATGTAATGTCAAAACTTAAAAAAAAAAAAAAAAGTTCTTGACCTTTGGTTATTTTGGGATTGTTCTATTCTAACGCTTATTTTGGATAGTCATCATGGTGGCTTAGGGGTATCTTTTGTCCTTAGATACAAGATGTAGTTGGTTTTTTGGTGGAGATGACACAAGGCAAGGCCTTGTATACTTATGGTGTTTTATTACTATGTAAACTGATTATATATCTTAATTTGCAATTTTCTTGTGGAAAAAAAATGGTCCATTCATCAATTTCTTCTCTTAAGTGTAAAGTTCGATTAAAATTAAAAAGCAATTGATGCATTTTCTCTTCACCTTTGCAGTAGTCCATATTTTAAACAAGTGGCTCATGTCTTCAAGCATATCAAGTGCCATAACTTATAAAGCAATGAGTGAAACTGCCCTGAAAATGAAAGGTAATTTTCTAACATTTTGTGGACCAAGCCCAATAAACCATTGCAATTTTTGGGTTGGTGGAAGTCAGAGAAATGTTGCTGCTATTGGGAAGTGGTATTGGGGATTCTAATCCAATCCCAGCAGTACCTATGCTCTCTTCTCCCTGCAATCTCCTCACAACACCCAGATGCAGTACTCATCACGTCGTGCAACACCAATGGCTTGGGCATCCCATTCGTCTCCGACACTCAAAGCATTATTATTCCACGAAGCATTCCTCTGCCTGCCTCAGAGGACCCAGAGCTGGACTGGAGCAAATTGCCCACAATCAGGTGAATAGCCTTTAGCTCAACTTTGCAGACCAATCAGGTGAATAGCCTTTAGCTCAATACATATTGAATGAACGAATTATATAGGAATCTGGGTATAAAGGTTAGCATTCTTTAGCTTAGTTTTGCAGAATTTATGCATATTCAAAGCATATTGAATGATATGTGAAGAATGAACGAATGAGTTATATGGGAATCCGTGTATAAAGGTTCGCAATCTTTAGCTTAGTTTTGCAGAAATTATGCATAGTCAGAGCATAATGAATGGTATGTGAATGTGGGTATAAAGGTACTAGTGTCTGCAACCGCTGCCTGTTTAATCGGACAGCTTTCGAAGCCCCTAGCGTCGGCTCTGCTAGGTAAGGGTTTCAAATGGGGGTTAGCTCTTAAATCTGGTGGCATGCCTTCAACCCATTCGGCTGTAAGTGCACTGTCTTACTTCCTTATCATTGAAATTTGCTTCATTGCCGATATTCATTGATTATCTGATTTTGTTAAGGTTGACATCTAAGATTTTTGCCTTGCAGAGCATTGTAGCCTCTGCTACTGCCATTGGACTGGAAAGGTCAGTTTGGGTTACCGATTCTCACACGTTTAATATTGGAATTTCAGGATGCAGTATATTGCTAGACATCTATTAATGTGCTCTAACTTCATCCAGTGCAGGGGTTTCTCAGATTCCTTGTTTGGATTGTCAGTTGTTGTCGGAGGGATTGTCATGTATGATGCTCAGGTACCACTATCCTACTCTGCGATTCAACCTGGATTTACATTGAAGCTGAGGTTATTATTTAATTATTATAGTTAAAAATTGCGTTATAGCCAATGCTGTCTTGGTTCATTGGTGAGGTTGATGGATTGTTAAGCCATCCA
>SNQJ01S0016807.1:113194-129031 GCA_010110895.2 Picea sitchensis | reverse complement strand
GCCAATGACTTCTGTGAGACCATCCTGACGCCTCGAGGCCATGAATGGTCTTTATCTGTGACCAATGCGAGCTTTGCAGGTGGCAGTCTAATAGCGTATGCGCAGGGGTGATGTGGAGCAAGGTGCTTTCGACCTTTGGCACAGATCCTCTCCATCACTCCATCCTCAATGTGACCTAGGTCCATGACCCTATGCAATTGCGTGATTGTGGGCGCTACCAAGGGTGGTCTGAAAGAAAATCGCTTCTGTCCCCGCAATTCACCATGAACCACCACGCGTCCCTTTCCAAAAACCACGGTTCTGATTGTGGCCCACCCTTAAAATTTTAAAACGTGCGCACCTTTCGACCCCGCAATGGAGTGTGACCATTGATCTTGTGATTTGAGATGAGGCTTCCTGATCAATGGCCCAGCTCTAGCGCTTTAGATTGACGGATCAGATCTTCCCTCTTCGAATCAACGGCAAAGATCTGCTTCGCAAATCGGCCTTCAGGAATTTCAATTCTCAAACCACATTTCCCTCTAAGCAAAACCTCCAGAGTTGAGGATCTGATGAAGCATGGTATTCTAGATAATTGAACAGTCCGGATCTATTTCGAGCTTTGGCCATTGATTTCGGGCCCGGAATGAGTCGCTCTAAGTGCTGTGCTTTGCACTCATGGTTGTGGCCTACGGCCCTTAACAACTTTATGTGATAATAGGACCTAAACACCATCATGGACAAATTGAACTCTCACCTAAAGACCATCATAAACAAAATGGAATTTATGGATGATAAGTATGAAGATCTAGAAAAAGGTACTCTGGGACTTGGAGGTTATGGGAAAGAAATAGGATCAAAGCCTTGTTATCCAGGCCACAACATCAAAGCCTAATTTTAAAGCCCACCCTCTGGTCATAAACCTGAAATCAACCTTTGAGGTAAGGGACTAGGTGCTCTATCTATTATCCTTTTTTCCTTTTTTCACATGATAATCAATAGAAATTTTGGTAATGCTAATAAGTTAAGCAAGAGACATTTTGTTTATGATACTTAGTCTTAGTTTTTGTCAAACTATCCTAGTTATAATGATCCTTCTATTTCTTTGTGTACATAGAACCTCCATAATGTTGAGAGAATCATGATTTAGATTTGGTCATCATAAGTAGTTTTAAACATATTTGAAACAACAATGTTAACATTGAGTCACTGTAGCTCTAGTTTTCCAAGTGGCTATTTTTTTTGGTAATATGTTAATCTACTAAAACTCTAGCTTACAACTTTTTATTTTTTTTAGATAATTAGAAAAACAAAACAAAAAATAATTAAAAATTGGTAATATGTTAATCTACTAAAACTCTAACTTACAACTTTTTATTTTTTGAGATAATTAAAAAAAACAAAACAAAAAATAATTTAAAAAGAGATAAATAAAGACACAATAACTGCGTTTAAATTTAATGGCTCAAACCTAATCAAATATGCTTAAAAAATGGAGTGAACTAATTATTTTTAATTATATATATCTATTTAGAAGCATGAGAAATTTATAATTATTAAATTTAATGGCCCAAACCTAATCAAATATGCTTAAAAATGGAGTGAACTAATTATTTTTAATTATATATATCTATTTAGAAGCATGAGAAATTTATAAAGTATTTAGATTATGCAATTCAAATTTTTTTTTTAATTTTTATCTCATCAAAAAAAAATTGAAATTATTAGATTTCTAATCTCATCCAAAATAAAATGAAATTATAAGATTTCTTTTAAAAAATCAACAATACATTTATTAATTAATATATTTATTTAATACTTTAAGGTTATTGTGGAGACTTAGAAGGTAGTGAATGTATGAGATGCCTACAACACTTATCTCCCCCCAAAAAAAAATCATGAAAAGGATGCACACAACACTACCCCACATGTATCCACCCAAAACAAAAAAGTGAACCCGAAAGGTGTGAATATCACGTTGAGCATATAAAGGTCAATAATATAAAATAATATAATATAAAACTATAAGGTATTTGTGGAAGAATTCATGTTTGAAAAGATTGACTTTGTTCACATATTATGTTACTCCTTGTAACACACTCCATCCCTAAACACTATTAGGCGGGTGCGGTGTATAGAATTTTCATGATTTCCTGTTAAAATAATTTTCTTAAACACAACTATAATGGCAATTCTGATTTCATAGGCCAATTCTATTACTTGAGAGCTCCAACGATTATATTCTTGCTCAATTATGAGCTTTAGGCAAGAAGTCATGGTCTCCTAAAAATATTAACTCTCTCCACATGCTTACATCACCGCGCCTACATGGCACCCCTGGTAGATGTAGCACAACATGTGCCACCTCAGTTGTGCCAGTTGAGGTGGCACATCCAAATGTCCCATTAGAAAAAAACTTTCAAGCCATTGATGGAGAAGAATTCTTACCTAGCACTAAAAGGGAAGTTTTTGTCGAGCATTGAAAGGGAACTTTTCACTGGGTGCCAAAAGGAACTTTTCATTGGGTACTGAAAGGAACTTCTCATAGCGAATCAAAAGGAAGGTTATTGTCATGCACTATTGATGAGATTAGTCAAGGTGTCGATAGATGAGCTTAGTTAGGGCATTGGTAGTTGAGTTTATTCCAAGTGTCGATGACAAATCCTTTAAGTTTGTTGATGCAAGTTTAATTTACTCATCGATAACAAAGTTAGTTTTTATCACCGATGGAAAAGGAAGTAAGGGTATCGATAAAACTTCTTAAACTCTTTTCTCTCTCCTATGTCAACATGCCTACATGGTACGCTATGCTGACGTGGAACAACACATTCTAGCTCACATGCCATAGCCAGATGTACATAAAATTTCCTCTGTGGACCCCATCCACATCATCATCCATACAATCTACGTCAACATCCGTAAATTTCATCTTTATGGTCCACATCATCAACTTATACAGATATATCTCATGGTCCCACTCATTTTGCTTATCATATCCTCACAACATGGTGCAAAGGATCATATTTAGTTAGTTGCTCTGAATTCCCAAAAATCCCAACGTTGCATGCCCTCAACCAAGGCAAAATTCCTAAAGGAAAACACCCCCAAGTATTGAATTTGTATCTTAATTTCAAAATAGGTAGGAGACATGCCACATTGTTTTCCTTTCCAGAAATTTAGACATTATAACTCTTCAAAATCTAACTTTAGTATTGTTGTAACATGAATTTCTAAGTTGAATGTGGATGTGAAGAGAGGAATTTTTCGGAGCAACCGCAAGCTAGGGTTTTTGACAGTCGCGTCCATAGCAGAGGGCAACATGAGCACCAGGGGGGGTAAGGGTACTCTCTCATACAAACAAGTAGTGGTAGATAGAGGGAAAGGGCCAAGGGGTGTATTTTTCAAGGCACCAATGACAGGCACCTCGGGATTCGACCCTAGAAAAGGTCAGGAAATGAACCAGGGCAAAAGTGAATGCGNCCAAGGTGATAATGGAGGACCCGCAGACGCAACTCTACAGGGATCAGATGAAGGCGCATGCGCTAATCTGCAAATTTATGGGCTTGTGACCCACTGAAAGAACGTTGCGCAACTGGATCAAATATCACTAGAAGCCAAATGGGGAAGTGGAACTCCATCTGGGCTTGAAAGGTTTCTTCATAGCAGTCTTCATAAACCTAGAAGACAGAGATAGAGTATTTGAAGGAGGGCCATACTTCCATGCATCAGCAGGACTGTACATGCAGCCATGGAAGGAGAACTTCTCCCCAGAAAAAGAGACTTTCAAAAAGGTACCGGTTTGGCTGAGACTCTATTCCCTACCTTTAGATTATTGGTTACCCTCTATTTTTGAAGCAATAGGGAATAAACTGGGGAAATATATAAAGACAACAGAAGCCACCCTGAAAGGGAGATACACATCTTACGCAAGAATATGTATAGAGATGGATGTGTCGGGAGCACTCCCAGAAGCCATAAGCCTCAAATTCAGGGATGAGGAATGGATTCAAAACATTGATTATGAATAGATCCCCTTCTGATGTAGAAGGTGCCATGAACATGGTCATTTGATCAGGGAATGCGCTCTCAATAAAAAACAGGAAACGAAAAACCCCAAACCACGGCAGGATGCAGAGGATGGGTTTGCTAAACCAAACCCTAGAAGCAGAGCCAACAAAAAGCAGAGCAAAGCCCAAGCAGGAAATAACCCAGAGGTCCGGAATAACCCGGAAGGACGGGATAAAACCAATCAAGGGGCAGAAGCCAATAAGGATATGGAAAAAGCTCAGGAACTCAAAGAACAAACACCAAACGAGCCCACCGACCGACCAAATAACCAGAAGGAACAGGGAAGCTGGGCAACTCCGATGGAAGGAGAAATCAGAGACGACAACACCCCCATGAAAGAAGCAGAGGGAGAGGCAGAAATGACACCAAGCGAAGTAGGCATAGAAGATCCAGAACTCAGAGACCTTGTGGAAAGCGAAGGGATAGATCTCACGAACATACTGGAGCAATGGAAAAGGCATGGAGTAGACAATGTACCAACAGAGCAACTTGACCGCATCCAATACTTGTTCCTCCTAAGGGAGGAAGCCAAAGCTAGAGGCCTAAAGCATACACACAGTGAGATTAGACACCTAGGAGTCAAAGTCGGCGAGGGACAACCACAGCTCTCACCCAAGCAGACGCGGAGGAAAAAAGGCAGGAAATCAAATAGTGTAGCCCTGCAGGAGCTTGGAGCGCTACTGATAAACTCGGGTAAGATAAAAAAACTCTTCCCCAACTCCCCCCTGCATGTTTAAATGAAGGTTATAACTTGGAATATAAGAGGCCTAAACATCCCAAGAAAGAAACAAATCCTTAGGAATAGACTAAAACAAGAACAACCGGATCTCTGTTTTATTCAAGAGAATGCAATACAAACATAATGGAAACAATCAGTCAACAACAATGGCGCAAGTACAAGATGGTGGCTATTGGAGGCCACCAAATGGCAGGAGGTATCCTCACCCTGTGGAACCCACAAGTATTAAGCCTAATAGCAGTTGAAGCAACAAGGCATACCCTTACGATCTGCATGCAACTCATTGGGAACACATAGCTGATTTTATGCACTAATGTGTATGGACCCGAGGTGTCAGAGGATAGGAGAGGAATGCTAAGAGACCTAGATGATCTTAAAAACCGAGCCAACAACCTTCATTGGATCCTAGCCGAAGATTTCAACATCATCACGTCACTTGCGGAGAAAAAAGGAGGTACAAGAAGATTGGATAGAGATGCGGAGGAGTTCTCAAAATTCATAGACACATCAGAGATGGTAGATCTGAAAACCGATAATGGCCAGTTCACCTGGAACAATAAGTGAATGAGCCAGCATCAGGTAGCAACAAGACTCGACAGATTCCCAGTGTCAGAGTCAATCATTATGCAGGGGCTAACCTTCGACTGCAACATCCTTCCATGGGGGGGATCTGATCACTGGCTAGTACAACTGGAAGCAGGCTTCCAAACCACACCAAAGAACAGACCTTTCAGATTTGAGAAATTATGGATTGAACACCCGACTTTCAAGGAAAGAATCAAATAGTGGTGGCGTGAGGAGCAACCAAAGCAAGGGACAAGGATGTTCAAACTCTATAAGAAACTAAAACATATCAAATATAGGCTCAAGGAGTGGAACAAGGACACTTTTGGGGATATAAACCAAGAAAAGATCAACATTGAAGAAAAAATGAAAAAGCTCCAGGAAACCTGCATTTCGGAGGGTTACAATGAGGAGTGGAAAAAGGAGGAAATATAGATGACCCAGGAATGGGAGGAGCGGTGCCAACAAGAAGAAACTCTCTGGTGACAAAAGTCCCAGATCATATGGCTTAAGGAAGGAGAACGGAACACTATTTTTTTTCATAGAACAACCATGGCCAGAAGAGCCCATAACAAAATCTTGAAGATTAGGGACCAGGATGGCATAGAAAGAGAGTCACATAAGGACATCGAAACAACTCTGGTAAACCACTTCCATGGAATAGCCCAGGAACCTACCAAGATAGAACAGAGGCCATACAAAAGGTAATCCAGCATATCCCTCTCCTGGTAACATAAGAACAAATTAACAACCTGAACAAGCCCATTGCAGAGGAGGAAATAGACCAAGCACTCCAGGAAATGCCCAATGGAAAAGCCCCAGGCCCAGATGGTTTCACAGTGGAGTTCTTCAAATCATGTTGGGAAGTCGTCAAACATGATGTTTATAGAGTAGTGGAAGACTCTAGAAGGTCAGCCTCCATTTTGAAAGCACTAAATGCTACAATGATTACACTTATCCCCAAAGAAAATGAAGCCAAAACCCTCGATCGTTACAGACCTATAGCATTGTGCAATGTGGTGTATAAGATAATTTCCAAGATTATAGAAAATAGATTAAAACCAATCCTACCCACACTGGTCTCACAAGAACAGGCAGGTTTCATGAAAGGAAGGCAAATAATGGACAATATTATCCATGCCCATGAACTTATCCACACCCTGAAGCTTCAGAAAAGAGGGGGAATGATAATACAATTGGACCTAGCAAAATCTTATGACAAAATCAGTTGGCACTATATGGTTAGGACCCTGGAAGCCTTTGACTTCACCCAACGCTGGATCAGGTGGATAGTCAACCTCGTATCCACAACCAGCTTCTCGCTACTAGTAAATGGAGCCCTTGCCAAACCTTACTGGCCCACGAGAGGCATCAGACAAGGAGACCCGTTGTCCCCCTTCCTATTCATCCTAATTATGGAAGGTCTCAGTCGAAGCATAAAAAGCGCAACCGCAACAGGGGAAATAAAAGGTATCAAACCCTACGAAAATTGCTCGACTTATACACACCAACAATTTGTGGATGATACCTTACTTCATGGCATACCCACAATCAAGGAAGTGAAAGCCTACAAACGCATCTTAGATGAGTTTAGGGAAGCCTCGGGGGTAGAGATAAACCAATCCAAATCTATGATCTTCTTCTTTAATACCAACCCTGTTATCCAAAAGAATTTGGCCAACATCTTGGGCTTTGAATGCAAATCCCTCCCAACCAAGTACCTAGGCATTCCCCTGACAGACAAATCTATCAAGATGTCAACTTGGGAAGGAATAGTCAACAAGCTACAAGACCGGGTAAAAAATTGGACGTATAGATCCCTCAACCTAGCCGGAAGACTTATCCTAACCAAGTCAATTTTGCAAGCTATCCCAACCTTTATGATGTCAGTTTTCCCAATCCCCAAGGGGATTCTACAAAAATGAAGAACCATACAAAGGGACTTCCTATGGAAAGGAGCGGAAACAAGGAAAAAATGGGCATTGGTGGCTTGGGAGAAGGTTTGTAAACCAAAAAGCAAAGGAGGCATGGGGTTACACGACCCGCAAGTGACCAATGATGCCTATGGGGTGAAACTTTGGTGGCTCTGGGTCAAAGAAACGGCCACGCCATGGGTCAACCTGTCGAAGGCAAAGTATGCCTCGGAAATTTGCGACTAGGACAAAATCCGCTTTAGAGGCACCAGGGAAGGTTCTGCCATATGGAACCTAGCCTGGTGCAACAAGACCTGGATCTAGACACACAACTTTTGGGAAATAAGGAATGACAGAACCTCCCGATTCTGGGAGGATGTCTGGCAACAGGAACCTATAATAGAAAAACTGGGTCAGGAGGAACTCCAATAGGAGATGATGGCGCAAGGCAAAACCCGAGTCTACCATTACTGAAAACAAGAAACGGATCGCAACAACTGGAGAATCTGGAACACTCTCACCCCACAGACTAGAGACCAGACCGCAACAACAGTAACAAAGGTGGAGGAGGAATTGGGGAGATGAAAAATTGTAGTCACAGATGGAAATGACCAGCTGATATGGGGGCACAAAGATGGCGGGGAATTCAATCTTAAAGAAGTATGCCACTATATAACGGACCAGGACCAAGAAGACTCGACGCATCAATGGGACAAGCTCTGGAATGACCCTCATTGGCCAAAAATAAAAATCTTCCAGTGGCTAATACTACACAACTGAATACTAACTTGGGAGAACCTAAAGAAGAGAGGTTTCATAGGCCCTTCAAGATGTCACCTATGTGAAGAAAAGGAGGAAACAACAAACCATCTCCTGGATGAATGTCCCTACACAGCAGAAGTCTGGGACTGGGTGACAGGCATCTTCCGACAATCTAATAGGATCAGAGGTAATATTTCTGCAACTATAAACACATGGAAGGAAAATTACAGCGAAAACGAAGAGGTGAATCTATGTTGGACCCTCATTCTCGGCATGATCATTTGGGCAATATGGAAGGAACAGAACCAATGCATATTCAAGAACCAAAGATGGACGACAGGAAAGATCAAGGAAACAATAATATCCATGACAAGAGAAACGGTACAGAGCCGCAACTGCCAAACAGGAGGAGCGCAACTCACAGACCGGGATCTCAGAATTCTAGAGACTTTTCAACTAAAATAAGGACGCAACCCCAATCAGATAAGACATTTGCCACAACTACAAGTAGGTGAGCGCAGCTAGAAACCGCCACCAGAGGGATCCCTCAAGCTAAATTTCGACGGGGCGTCGAAAGGTAACCCAGGACGGACAGGAATGGGGGGAGTAATCAGGGACAGTCAAGGAAAAATTATCTGGTTGTACACTGGGAGTCTGGGGAACTCAACCAACAACGTTGTGGAATTTGGAGCCCTGGAGACCGGCCTTGAGATACTACACCGGGAAGGGATGACCAACGTCATAGTGGAAGGAGATTCCATGTTGGTCATCAACACAATAAAGAAACTCCAAAATGGCACCAGAGTGGGAAAAATTCAGAGGCACTGGTGCTTGGCTTACTCCCTACAGAAAATTCAAGAGCATTTGCAGACAAGGATCACAATGGAGTTGCGCTGGGTTCGAAGGTCAGCAAATGAATTAGCGGATAGAATCACAAACGAAGGGGTCGACAAGGAAGGAACAGAACTGGATTCCACATGGAGTAACATCTCGAATGGCCAGTTTCGGAAGGATTGTACCCAACTAGCGGCAAAGGACTATGACGACAACCAAAGTACGGACGACCACATCGCAGCTGAAGGTGCAGAATTAATTGAAGGGAAAGTAGGATCCAGGCAGAATCCAATAGGCCACCATTTAAACACGAGTTACAATGCAAATCATGGTCACACCACAAGAGGAGGTACGAAACCACGGTCATGTCAATAGAATGAAGTACAGGGGTTGTTCGTGGGAGAGAAGAAAGGTTAATCCACAAACGGCAAAGGACAAAGATCAAAAGGATAGCCCGTGGGCAAGAATGGGTACACCTCATCCACTCACAGATACGGTGGGAGGAAATGATTAGAGTAAAGTGTGCAAGGAAAAGGATTGGTGCAGGGACGACGGCGGGAATCCCAAGCGCACACACTCTGAAACGGTGAAAAAGGACCAAAAGGTATGCCTTTACGGGAGACCCATGATTACCAGGATAAGATCGCATCCAGGGTAACCCCTTAAAAGAAGAAGCATCAGGGATAGCTACATACCAGCGAGCAGTAATTACAGAGACCAGGAAGGGGTGAATAGAAGCGGAGGACGAAGTCAAGACAGAAGCCACTACATTCAAAGAGAGATGGTAAGAATGAAGAATACCCAGAGTAAGAGGGGGCCCCAGGGGGAGGAACTTCCAAAGAGTGCCTGGAAGATCACTAGGATGGAGCAGGTGGCCAGAGAGGCCAAAGGAACCTTTCTTCAGCAGGTCGATCCAAAGGGAAAAGCGGTCATCGACAGGTGGGAGAGAGAAGTCAACACCAAGCACCAGGGAAAAGCCTGGGCGAAACTCATCCAAGAAGCGGACGGGATAAGGGACCCAGGGGCCACACAGCCTAGGACAACCCTCTACCACAAAACGGTGGAGGAAGCTTGGCGCACAAAATTTTTGATAAGTAAGCTGAGAGCTGACAAGAA
The DNA here is from genome assembly GCA_010110895.2 of Picea sitchensis. NCBI lineage: Eukaryota > Viridiplantae > Streptophyta > Pinopsida > Pinales > Pinaceae > Picea > Picea sitchensis. Next base: position 119,056 of record SNQJ01S0016807.1, on the reverse strand, counting down.
CGAGACCAGCAGGGTGGCAAACCGTGGCCATAAGAAGGAACTCACAAAAATTCTGATCCGCCTTAGCAACCTGGAGGCCAACGTAAGAAGAATAACAAAGGACCAGAGGAACCAAAACGAAAAAATGGAAAGAATGGCTAGACAATTCCACCTCTACCTTTGTTATGTCCACCACATGGACATCACTCCAGCAGACCAATGCGGAACACCAGCCTACATAAGAAAGACACGCACGGTGGAGCAGAAACAGGAGAACGAGGCAAGAAAGGAAGGAGAGGAAAGCCATCCAATCCTCTTGGACTAGCGCAGCCTCAACCAATGGTCTTTTTGTTTATCAGTGTATGATAAACCCCTGTTATACTTTCTTGGTTTTATGTATATATTATGGTATAGATTTTTCAAACGAGTTTTCGGAGATTGGGTCGGTTTCCCCGGGTAGCGGCCCATCCCTCCCCTCGCTTATGTAGACAATGCAACTTCGAGATCCCTGATCTGGTTTCCTTTTTGGAAGATTAGGGGATACCCCTCTTTTCCTTTTTGTACCATATTTTTCTCAGTAATATAGAATTTCAACTCACTTACGAAAAAAAAAACATGAATTTCTAAGAACGATAACTAGTCGATAATTCATGGTTTACATAGAAAATTACATAGATACATTTCCTTCAAATATTTTAAGCATTTCATCATATCTCTCTTCACAGACCAACAAAAATAAATCACCTTTTGATCCAGGTGGATATCGATGGCCACCCACATTTTCCAACTGGCTCAAAAAAAAAATCTGGTAATTTTGGTAAATTACTATTTTTAGCAATTTTTAACTTCCAGGGCCATTTTGAGGGCCTAAATGAAGGATTTTCAGGATCGATCTTCTCAATGATATCCTAAGTCTCTAATTAGGCCCCCAAAATGAATCTCCTCGACGATACCTTTCCAACGAGCTATCGTGCGCCCCAAACAGAGATTGTATGCCAAAGTTACGCCCCCAGGAAATTGATACACCAAACTACCCAAAACGGGGTCCACAAAATTGTTGGCTTTTCATCTTCCGGGGTTAGGGTTTTGGATTTTATTTATGATAAAAAGGCCTTTGGAGCCTCATTGTAAAATCATCTTCTTGCGAATGCGAGTAGTGGACACATATTTTCTTAGAGATAAGCTGCCACCATTCTAGTGAGGCTTTCACTCTGTATTTTTACAGTCTTTGTACATTTTTGCTCATTAATAAAAAAATGTTTATTAATGTATCTTTGTGTTTATGGTTGCATCTCTGATATATTTTTGTTATATTATTAGATATCTGAGATATCTCTGTACATTTCTTTATTATATCTCCGCTCTCATTTTGTGCCAAAAATAATCTGGATCACCTTTACACACAGGAAACATACAACATTACATCCATTCAATTCTTTGACTACTAAACATTATCTTTTTGCACAGACCAATACAATTTTTCATAATTTAAATATGTATATGAATTTTCGAAATAGGGAAGAGAAAATTATTCGTTTATAAGATGTTGTCCAAACAATTGACTGAGGGTGAGAGATTTTCCACCCAATTGTAGGCATTGTTTCACATCAATCTATATGCAATAGGCCACCCCTAGCCAGGCTATGATACTACAAGGGAGAAAATGACACCCTGAGCAAATTTCAGAGCAATCTATCAACTCAGAGCAAGGAATTAATTTCCAGGAACAATTTGTTGAGTCTTAGGAACAAAAAATATCTCTTTGGCACCCCAATGCTTTCCCCACACACCACAGGGAGAGAAATACCTTCTCTACAACACAGTCCATTAGAAGCTCCCCCCTCCAATTCTCTATAGTGTGTACCTGGCAAGGTCCCCGCTATAGTCCTATAAATCCAATGAATTTCCATGTTTTTCTTCTCTTCTCAAGGTGCTAAACACTTGTTTTCTTGGCTGGTCTTCCTCACACACTATGGTTGGCTCTCCTTTTGCATGAACTTTGTTTTTTTCTCTCTTCCTTCTTCACCAAAAACTCAGTTCCCTCTTCCACTTGAATTTCTCACTATTCTTCCATGCATGCTTTGACTGTCACAATTCCCAAAATTGATTATATTCATCCCATACCTCAATTACTTGGTGAGGTGACTCTCTCACCCACCTCTTACATATAGTTAATGATACCAATCCCATCATATGGGTACTTTTTCATGCTCTCATAACTAGGGAGGTGACTTCTTCCACCAACCTCCTTACATTTATTCAATGATTGAGCTATGGATAATTCAAAGGGATAAATAGATGGTAATTCACAAAAATAATTTTTCCAAGATGGCTTGGGATTATTAGGCATGTAGAACTCCATTTAGGCCCCCTCACTTTTCCCCATTCATAGTATCATAGCCCCTATAGGCGCTTGTGCTCAATCAACTATCTGGATTCTTCATTAACTAGAAATAAAATATATACAATGTTTAATATGTCTAGACCACCATGGCATGGTAATTAAACATCCATGTTGAAAAACAATGTTAACCATAATTCGTTACAAATTAATCTAGGGATTAAAAGGGGAACATTAGGCTCCCTTTTTGTGTAGTTCAAGATTAGTTTTCACTATTTAAAGGTCAATGTTAATCATATATGAGGAGAAGACACATTCAATGTTGACCACCTTAATTGTGATAGCTTCCATAGCATGTAAGGACTTTAACACCTCCATGGACTCGTTCCCAATTAATGTGGGATACATAAGAGGAAAAAGGATTTATTATAGTCATAGTCAATTATAAAATGCTTAATCAATTCTAAAGGAAGTTGTTGTACCTTTAGATGTAGTGTCGTTTGAGACTTCTTGTCTTCCTACCCCATTATTCAAGTAGACAAGAAGAGACGAATGGATTATGTGTGCTTATAGAGAATCACTCAATGTTGGATCTTTTCTATAGTCCAAAACTCAAGTTCCACTAAAAGTACAAGTTCACTACCATGTAGAACTCACTTTTTCTCACCCTCAAATATTAAAATATTAAGAGAGACGACACTTCCAATCTTTCTTTAGAAGCACCTTTCCAATTTCAATCATGTATTTTTCCATCTCTTCTCTCTTATTGATATTTGACTAGTAGGCCTACACCTGGGAGACTTTTTAAGAATTCCCATTCTTTGAGTAGTCCAATAAATCGCACTACCCTCCCCCCTCTCCATTTGGTAGACTAGTATTTCATTATTAATCTCTTTCTAAAGGATTTTTAAGAGTTTCCGTTCTCAACGCAATGCATTTGTTCACACCTCCCCCCACCTTTTGGGAGACTAGTATTTAATTACTAATTTCTTTTTGGTGATCTCAAGTGTTAAGAAAGTCTCGATGGATTGTTCACAATTCCCTCTCGGGGTTATGTCCCCTTCATCTTAAATTCTCCTTTGAATACATCATCAACATCATCAAATATTGCATTGGCTCTTTGGTCATACATTCTCCCCTAAGAACATTATCACGTGGTGCATTGACTCCTTCATAATGGTTGGTGATACAACAACAACCTCTTCATCTTCCTTCATCATCCTTGCCATTATTTCGAATGTGGTTAATGATTCTTCTTCGGCCTTTCATTTTGCACCAACTTTATGATGTGTCATCTTTATGACACTAAGAGGGTTGAAGATGAAAAATGCTTTCTCTTAGAATGTCCTCCATACACCCACATTAGATCTCAATTTCAAAATATTTGTTACAATACCGACCATCATAACCTTTTAACTCATCAAAACTATGGTGATTTAGGAATGTTTATCTTAAAGTTTTTCCAACACAGTAATAAAATTTTAAAGCAAACCCAAGTGACATAAACCAAAATTGATCTTAGTAGACACGTTAATGACCATCATCATCATCATTTATCATGTTATATATATTTTTTCATTACTTCTCTATTTCTATTTATCTTTTAATTTTAAAAAATCATTCAATATTTTTTTGCTTTTCATTACTTCTCTATTTCTATTTATCTTTTAATTTTGAAAAATTACTTTTGCTACTCATTTGTGATGCTTAGTTTTCTTATTTTTATTTGTAATTATTAGTTAACATGAATACGATTTTTTTTATTTTAATTTTTTGTCTATTTGAATTTTTTTTTTAATAAAAAAAATTAATTCCTCAAAAAACTGCTATAATCATACATCACAAAGTCATGTTTGGAGGATTGCCACTTGTTCCGCCAAACAAGTGGAAACTGTAACAGATGGCACCCTTCTGTTCTAGTTGTATCATGACAAAAAGAAAAATCCCCAACATGTTTCACCAAACATTTGGAAACCAAAACAGGTGGTAGGGTAGTATAGTGACAAAATTGTCTGAACATGCAACAAGAAATATGAACAAGAGTATGGAAAATTCATTGTTTTTTTGCAAAAGAAGTTCATAGAGGTGAAAGGATTAAACATCAAAAGAACCAGTAAAACATAATTTGCCCTGAGTGTTTCCTTGAGGAGAGAAAACATATGGTTGCACGCAGGTCAAGCATTGTTGTTGGCTTTGTGAGCTTGAGAGCGCTTCATACAGAATGTCGAGTCTGCTGCTAAGTAAAGTATGCATGTGAAGTTGTTTCTTCATATCCCTTCACATCTTGAAGATGAGCTCTAGATATTCTGGTGCAAGGAGGCAAGTGGATTGTGAATCTCATACTAGAGCTGAGGAGGGCGATGGAGGCTCTATTGGGAAATCAGCCAACGAAATCTCTTCCTGAATTATACAAGTCGCCCCTTCCATGGAACAAGTTGTAGTAGGGGCAGAGTGAATGGTGCTAGGTTGGTATTGGGAGTCCAGGACTATGTAGAGAAGGGAATCTGGTGGAACCATAATTGGCTCTTCTGGAATTTCCTCCTCTACATAGGGCATTGGAGGCGAATTTTTCTCCCTATCATGACAAATTAGAGAGGTCGAAGAAGCTTGGGAAAGCCTACAAATGCGGCGATGCCTAGCTACATAAATATACCAGTATTGCCCCCTCTTAGGCTTACCATGCTCTCATGGCATGGCAGTGAGGGATAACCAGACTAGACTCGGCTTGATAAATCACAGAGCGAGGAGAATGATAGGAGAAAATCCCAAATGCAATAGCTGAGCCGAGTGGGATGAACCATAACATACCGAGAGGAAATGGAGAGGCACCAAGGGAGATGAAGTGACCTTGCACATGCCTCTCTTACCCATCGTTGTACATCCGCCATGGCGCACTGAGAGCTCCATTAAACCTGCATGAGGGAACTATCGAGCCTGCCCAGAAGTGATTTGAATGTTATCTTCCATTCAAGAAATGAAGGCAAGGGCGACGACATGCTTATTAAATACATTGATATGTATGCTATCAACGTGGCACCCCATCCGGGGTTGTCTATTTGATTTTGAATATATATTTTAATTATGTTAATATATATTTTTAATTGCTTATTAATATTTTGTTTTTTTAAGGCTAGAAATTGCAGTACCTTCATCCGCTAAAAATAACTAGTACATAGAATTTACCAAAGTACTAGAGCTGCCAAAATAGGAAACCAACTCTGGCCTCTAAGTTGAGATTACAAAAAATAATGTCCTTATGTTCATAGTTGGCTATATATATATATATGCATCCTATATCTATTACAAAAAATAACTACATCTACTAAATAAGGGAGAGTCTTAAACATAGCTATAAAGTCCTTATTCACCTAGTACAATGACATCGCCATGGTTTGGAGATGGTGCATGCCAATCCAGGACGATGATGTTCTGTTGTTATTCTAGGAGCTTATTGGAAAGAGCAGTAATCCTAGCTTCCATTTTCTCTTGGCTAAATCTCATGTCTGCGATATCTTGGTGAATCTCACAGATTAATTGTACCT
>SNQJ01S0016807.1:93442-107771 GCA_010110895.2 Picea sitchensis | reverse complement strand
TGGTCATTCTATCTTATGAGATTTGATTCCTCTGTATTATGTGTGTACTTTCTCATCCAAAATTTGTCCTAGAAATCTTTTGGGTGCTTTATCCATTGCATGTTGGGTTGTTATATTATTTGCAGTGAAATTCAAGTCAAGGTGGATCGACAATAGGTTGAAATTGAGGTAGATCGACAGCAAGTCGAAGGTCGAGGGAATCAACTGAGTAAATCTGAAGTCGAAGATATCGACGACAAGTCAATTGACAAGAGGTCGAAGTGCAGGCGTCAAACGACCGACTAGAGACCGAATGGAGGTCAACTGGTAGTTGGCTAGCAAACCCGACTTGGAGTCGATTGTAACAAAATCCCTGGATTTGTGAGACTTGTAGCCAATGATATGCACAGATCTGTAACGGCTTTTGGGAGCCAATATTTAGTGGTTTTCCTGTTTTAAATCCCATAAAGAGGCATGTTGTAAGGCTGTAAAGGTTTTTGTTGTAAGGTGATCATAGAATGCACTTTTGCAGGTTAATGCATGTGTAAGTGTAGGTTGTTGGTCATGCATATATAATCTGAATTGGCTACGTGGTTGTTCTTTCTTGTGCAAGAGGGTATGATGTCGATTGTGTCTTAGGTGTGGACCAAGGTTAGACATGCAACCTTTGATTCTGAATGAATAAGACAACAAAAGAGCAGAGCACTCAAAGGAATGTTGGTTTTCCCGGTTAAGGGTTTCTATGGTAAAATCTCGGTGTACTGTGTGATTGCTTGTTTCATTTGCGTTCTTGATTAAATTCTTCTTCTCTTCTTCTAGGATTAGTGTGTAAGTGCTTTGCATTTGCTTACATCGCCACCATGTTTTTTCTCCCATCACTTCATTAAGGATGTAGGGATCCTTAAGGACAAAACTACCTGCAAGATTTGATTTGCATATTTTATCCCAACCTATGAGGGCCTATTTCTTCTTTTCATTGTTTCCCTGCCAGAGAAAAGTTCTTTGTATGCTTTGGATGGTTTTCAACACCACCTTAGGGGATGAGAGAGCAGAGAAGAGATAGACATGAATGGCTTGAAGAACTAATTTAACTAGCACTAGTCTTCTTGCAAGGTTAAGAGATCTGAAGGTGCAAGATTTAAGCTAAGTGTGCAATGAGTTGATAAGGGAATCCTAAGAATTGTTTCTGAGGATATTTTCAATGAGGGGGACACCCAGGTAGTTGGACGGGAGAGAGCTCCATGAAAATCCAAGAAGGATGGTGATATGGTTTTGGATGGCCAAAGGAGTGTTGAAGAAGAAGATTTGTGACTTTTAAAGGTTGATAGAAGTGTTAGAGGAATCATAAAAATCCTTGAGAATACAGTTAATATTTTGAGCTTCCTTAGTGGTAGGGGATCCTATCAGCATTGTGTCATCGACAAAATGACTATGAGAGATTGTTGGTTGCATACCATGTAGAGGAAGACCTTAGTCCCCCAACCATTATAACAAAAAGGAATGGGGAGAGAGGGTCTCCTTGTCTTATGCCTCTGGAGGGAGCAAATGTTTTCGAAGGGACTCCATTTACAAGAATAGAGAAAAAGAATGAGGAGGTGAGGTTCAAGACCCAAACAATCCATTCATTGCTAAAACCAAAGACAACAAGGATGGAGCACATATATTTGCAGCTGAGCTTTTTGAAATCCTTTGAGAGATCAAGCTTGATAATCATTTCGGGGGTTTTGGTGGTTTTTAGGGAATGGACAACTTCATGAGCGAGAATAGTACTATATAGGATCTATTGACCTTCAACATATCATGTTTTCTCTTTGGAAATAATAAAAGGAAGAATGGGTTTGAGATAGAGAGCCATTACCTTAGTGATAATCTTGTATATGACGTTGCAAAGAGCGATGGGCTGAAATTGCTTTGGATTATTTGCTTCCACTTCTTTAGGGATCAGAGTAAGGAATGTAACATTGAGAGTCGACAGGAGTGGTGAAATAAATCTATGGTGAAGCCATCCGGACCTGGATATTTTCCCATTGGTATGTCCTTCATGGCTTGATCCACTTCTTCGATGGATATTGGTCGAAACAAAGCTTCATTTTGTTCTGCTGTAATTTGGGAGGGAATATGTTGGGTGATTTTTTGAATCATTGTTGAACGGTCCAGAGAAGGTTCCGAGAGGAGATTCTTGAAGTGGTTGACCAGCTCTTGTTCCATTCCTTCATGATCTATGATATTCTCACCTTGATCATTTTGTATCTTTGTGATTTTTTTGTTGTGCCTTCTTTGGATCATAGATCTATGGAAGAATTTTGTGTTCCTTTCCCCTTCTTTTAGTCACTGTATTCTAGAATTTTGGCGCCAGAGAACTTCCTCGTGAGTGTACCTTTCTTCCAATTGCTTCTTTAATTCATGTTCCTCTGCAAGAAGAGATTTGTGTTACCTTGGATGATGAGTTGTTTTTGTACTTCCTCCATACGTTGCTCCAAGGTTTTTTGGGCTTGGAATATATTTCCAAATACATTTGTATTCCACTCTCTGATCTTTTGTTTGAAGTTCTTCAACTTTTGTTGGAATTTGTACATGAGGGTGCCATGCAACATATATATATTTACTTCTACCCACCATGTTTGGACATTGTTTTGGAAATTGGGATGAGATAACCAAAATTTCTCAAATCGAAATGGATTTCTGTGTGGGGAGCTTGAGACCTCTATCCATAGTTGGATCGACTAGTGGTCTGAGCTTGAGCGAGGAAGAATGATTGATTCTAATAATGGATCATCCAACATTAATGATTATGATATTAGAAATCTATCGAGCTTACAGGCGACCTGGTTGGAACCAGATCTTTTATTGGACCATGTGAAGACTCCATTAATTGTGTGTAGATCCATTATGTGAAGATCTTCGATTACCTTCTGGAATTCGGTGTTGTCCCTTTATAATATATGAATTCCCCCTCATTTTTCATCCAAAGAGACTATTATGTTAAAATCTCCTCCTAGGATCCAACACTGATTTCCCACAATACGATTGAGATTTCACAAGATTTAGAGGAATGCTTCCTTGTCCTAAGTTGACTCTGGTCCATATACATTTGTTATGACTCCTCCTCTGTTAGATCCTAAGGCTCAGTATTGTGTTGTGATAGACCAATTGGTTGAAAATAAGTTATCCATATTATTGTTTGCGGGATTCCAAAGGATTGCAATGCCACCTGCTACTCCACTAGAATCATTACATATATAGTTACTCGATTTCCAGCACGTGAAGAAGGTATTTTCAACTGTTTCATGACTACATTTAGTTTCCTGAAGGAGTAAAATATCAGGATTTTCTGCCAGGATATTGTTTCGAAGAACCCACTTCTTGGTTCTGCCATTAGGGCCTTTTACATTCCAATAAATAATCTTCATGAAGAGGGTGGTGGTGGGGAAAGGAAGAAGCCCTCTGTAAGCTTTTGCATCTCATTGGAATTAATCATAAATGAGCCTACCTCTCTAATGAGTTATTGCGTGGATTTTCTACCTCTTCATTTACTTTCTTTGGATGATTTACAATTTTCTTTCCTTGGATTTTGGTGAATACCTAAACTGCTCCCTGATATGGAGGTTGCGTTGGTCGTCAAATTCATATAGACTTTGTGAACTTTTTGCAGTTGTTCCAGTGGAATTGATTGTAGTTCTTGGTTGTAGTAGGCTTCCTTGAGCTTGTCCAGATCTACATCGGCTAAGTCCTTTTCATCTAATGTCATTTCCATGTCTCCTCCATCCTCTGTGAGTTGATCTTCTTCCAATGGAGTTTGAATTGGGTCAAGCTATATTTGTTCTAGGATGAGTTCTTGTATCACTTTGGCTTTTCCTCAGATGTTTTCCAAGGGGGTATAGGAATGTGGCTCTTCCACTGCCTGAGAATTAGGAAGCTGGTTTAAGATATCGAACAAGTTGTGTAACATCCATGTTTCCCCCAATTTGTAAATATAACTATAACTAGCCAAGAGACTACGACGGACTAAATATTTGTGAATGTTTGATTTGATGAACCTTTGTATAAAAGGGTCAATGTATGAATTTTATGTTATTAATAGAAAATGGTTATGTGTTGCACAACTACTGAAAGGGGGGGATTTTCCAAGATAGACCATGGATGCTATGAGAGAGATGGTGAGGGAAACCAAGAATGGTTGAGATGACCCTCACCAAACCAGTACCTACTGGGTGTAATTTCTCAACAGTCCTCTGACCCATAAATGAATTACCAGTCAGGCTGGTAGTTGGAAGCCCTCCTCAAGAGTTAATGAGGAGATAGGGAAGGGTACCCATCTGTAAAGATTCCAGGCCTAACCATGAGTTGGGGATTCAGACCCACGCAACCTTGCTAAGGAAGGCAAGAAAAGAAGTAATTTGGGGGACAGAGGAAGATCTGCAAGGAAGCAGAGTAGAGAAAACAATCTCCAGAAGAGAAGAGAGCATGTTTTTCGACTATGGAGTTGAGAGAAAAGCTGAGAAGCAAGCTCGTTTTGGCTATAAGAAGCCATGGGCAAGGTCTCGCTACAAGCTGATAAAAAAGGTTGGCGATTGACTGAGGAAGTGCTTGTGTAGACCTCTTTGCTTGGTGTAGAGAAAATCGGTTGCCAAGATCCTGTGGGAGGAGGAGAGTAACCTCCGTCCCTGATTGTCGGGGAGCAAGGAGAAAGAATCTCTCTTAGAGCATCATGGTCTAGCTCAGGGGTGGCCAACGATAAATCCGTCAGGAGTGGTTGTGCCTATGGTTGGGTGGAAATAGACACCCCTTTCAACAGTTTCTTCACACTCTCTGGTTATGATAAGTATTTTCATACTTTGTGTAATACATTATATGTGATGATTGAATGTATGTGTTTATGGTTATGTCTTGCAGTGTTTGAACAGTTATTGGAAATGATCATTTTCTTCTGTAAACTGCTTTATTTACATGGTCTTCGATTTACCTCAGTTTAGCCACTAGAGAGTTATAGGATGTGAATCCACATAAGAGTTGGGGTAGGATTAACTGAATTGTATAAGTCTTGCCGACCTTTTAAGTTTACCTTAGCGGGAATGTCGAGTTCAACTCTGTGGGAGAAGGGCGTTTCCTTCAGACCCTCCACCCATGTGACCGAGGGCTCATACCCACGGTCTTAATCAAGTCTCGACTAAGAGTTGAGTGTAGCTCAGAACCTCAATATGATACCATATGACCCAGGGTTGGAAACCCCTTGCTAAACCCGAAAGGAGTGAAGCTACTTTGGCTTCAGGACTTCAAGACTTATGACTTCACAACTCTCGGAAACAATCGAAGGCCAGAGTCGTGAATTGATGGGAGCCATGGATATCTCTCTCAGCCATTAGATTAGACTTAGGAAGGGGTAGCGTTAAGTACTTCGGCGAGGTTCCACTTCGAGAGAATAGGGGTGGTTTAGCGTTGAAACTCCCGAATGTCAGAGTCGCGAAGTTAATCTGGACCATTGAGAATAGAGGGACGCATGTCCACAGATCGATGACTATCCAAAAGTTTGGGTATTCGACGATATCAATGTGAAGACATAGGGACGCATGTCCACAGATCGACGACTATCTGAAAGTTTGGGTATTCGACGATATCAATGTGAAGACATAGGGACGCATGAGTTTCCCCAGAGCTATGCAAGCCAAAGTAAATCCTGGCCGTGAATGCTAGGTGCACGTGGCGATAGATCGGGTGTGGTTCAGAGATTCAGAGCTCCAGGAGGAAGCTGGAAGTTGCACGCCTAACTCCCGAATGCCAAAATTACAAAGTGACATGGACTGTCGATCCTTAGATCCTTCGGGATCCCTCTCAATTGTCGATATAAGGACTTTGTTGAGAGCCCCTATTAACTTCCCAAACAACCAGGAACGCATCTTGGAGCGACATGTGCCCCCCTCTTGTCCCCTGTCAAATGTCATCCATTGGACTAGAGTCGTTGGATGAGAGGCTACATGGCAGGAGATCTATAGTCCAGAGACTTGGTACTCCGAAGGAACTTGGCCAAGAGTCTTCAAAGTGTGAAAACTTCCGAAGTCGCGAACGAAGAAGTGAGAATCTCAACCGTTGATAGGTAGAGGACACGTGGTGCTAGATTCGAGATTCTAGAGACTTGGCTCTTCAGAGAATTCATGATGTGAGGAGTTGGTAAGCTCTAAAGCCTGGAGATGTGAAGTAATGGGAGCCGTGGATCTATGGATCTACGTGGACAGAGCTCGACCGTGAGATTTGAAAGAAGTCAGAAGGTTGTATGTATGGGGTTGACGTGGCTCACTGACGTCATCCAGGGTGACGTGGACCCACAACTAAGGTGCCACATGTCACTGAGATATGGACAATTCACAAACCCCTTATGCCTATTAGAACATGACACGTGTCACCCACTAATGAGGACACATGTCACCCCTGGCTCTCACCGCGTGTCACCCTCTAGTTCGTGCCTGCCTAGCTAACGTGGTTGGTGATGCGACTGGGACTCTGGGAGTCTGGGACTTCGGGAGTTCAGAAGATTTGGGCCATAGTATAGTAGAGGGACGTTCAACGTTGATCACCGATTGTCGAACGTCAAATGTTCAACACCGATTGTTGAACGTCGAACGTTCAACGTCGATCGTCGAACACCGAACGTCCAATCTCAATGTCGAACGTCGAACGCCAAAAAAGGTACATTCAACGTCGATCGCCGAACGCCAAACACTGACATTCAACGTAGAATGCCGATTGTCGATCACCGAATGGCCAAGGCCACGTGTAGAGATTTCGAGACTTCGGAGAGTATGCTTGCAGTAAGAAAAGGGGTGTTCAACGTCGAACGCCGAAGACCCCAACTAATAACACCCGGATAACTTCGAGAGGCAATAACTTGCAAACCAAAGCTCATATTTTAGTGTGGTGGTGACCGTTATAAAGATCATGGCGAGTAGTAGCCAATGAAGATCCCAAAATTAGGATTTGAGATAGTTAGGAAAAACAAAATTATGATGTCCCACCCCCTTAAAAGAGTATTTAGGAGTCGGGTGTGTTACAAGTTGCTTGTAGCTGACAATTTTTTTTTTCAAGAGTAGATTTTCTCTGGTTTTTCCTTTTTCACTCTGGTACCTAAGTAAAGTTGTCTTTGGATTTTTCCGAGGCCCCACTTGCATCTTTTGTGGGTTGATTTAGGGGGAATTTCCTGAAAATATGGAAGTGCTCATGGCATTTGCAATATCAAAATGGGATGTGTTCACAATCAATGGTTTGAATCCATTCCTGATCTTTGAATTCCAAGGTTATTGAGCTAGGAAGAGGCTTGGAAATGTTCAAGTACACACAAATCCAAGCATAAGATGTGTAGTGTCTCTGACGAGTAGCTTCTGCAGTTTTTACATATAACCCTAAGGTGTTTCCTATTCCTGCAAGTATCTTGCCAAGCCAAAATTCTTGCGGAAGAGAGTACAGTCAAATCCATACTGGAGCATATGAGAGATCCTCTTTCTCTAGGCTAAAATGTTATTTCCAATAGTAGAGATATAATCCCGTTGAATTGAAAAAATAAGGGCCACCCTCAAAGATTATGTCTTTGTCCTCCAGGCTGTGAAAGATCGTTGTGAAAAAACCTTTGGAGCCAAGTTGCAGGTCAAAGTGACCTTTGGGTTTCCACCAGGACTAGATCCATTTGATTAGATCTCTTTCCAACGACCATAAACCAAGAAATTTTCCTAATAGGGCATGCTCCTTCATGTATTATGTTTTATCTGCAACTCTTGTGGAACTCACTACATATTTTGGGGAGGTCGAGGCTTGAGGAATGCACTTACCTCGTTCCCACGCTCGAGCCTCCTTTGGATGAGAGGATTCCACTTCAACCTCCATAGCTTTACCCTTATTGAATTCGTCATGGTATAGTTGTTCTTTTAGATGCGACGATGGCTCAAAAGATGACCAAGAACTTCTGGTACCTTTTGGATCGTTTGCAATCACATCGTTGTAGGAGGGGGCTCGTGCCCCCTTAGCCTCCACCATTACAAAGACGCAAGACAATGTTTGCGAATGCGACATAAAATCAGTTGAGGTGTGCGACGATTACTGAAACCCTACTCTTCTGTGAACATTCAAACCCTAAGGAGAACAAAAATCTCAAAGCACTAACAACACCTTCATGTATACTTAATTGCTTATTAATATTAATAAAAAATTACTTATTTATTTTTCTCTAACTCCTTTTTCTTTTTCTTTAACTATATGTAATTATTTATTACACGTGTATTGATAATGTTGCATAAACGAAGTTGAAAATAAAATTCCCATTCCATTAAGTTTCACACATATCAATAAAAATTCCATTCCATTTGACTTACTCCGCCTGTAAAGAAATTACATGACATTGCAAAACTTTATAAAATAAACCTACCACATGTCAAAATCAATAAAAGGTATAACAAACATTCAACTAAATCTGTTCAACCAGCGCTATCGTGACTCCTCACCATTCCTTTTTGTACGCTTTTCTTCTGTTTTCACAAAATGGGATTAGACATTCCTTTCTTCACGGAGCAATTTGGTCGACACTCGACACTGATGTGAAATTTAATTCAAACCGATGGTTCCAGAATTTCACAACGTTTAATACATTTTCGCTAAAAAACAATAGACTGTACTGAACTTGCCATCAAGAAGGTGTCTGCTTCTTTTTCTAAGTTCACAAAGGCGCTTTTCATACGTCTCCATTTTCTTATGTTTTCCGGACATTAAAAGCGAGCAAACTGTACAGAGATTGTACATCCCTTAATCAATCGTTATTATTACATCCCTTAATCAAAATTAAAGTTTTTTCGAATAAATTTTAATAGAGTAATTAATAATATCAAATCTCTATTTGGAGAAGGTCTTTTATCTCACAAACAAGGGGTTTCATACACCAATTTGATTATAACAAAATTAAATTATATATATATATATATTTATATATATATATAAATTAATAGGCTTATCCACAATTAATCACTATTTAAAGATGAAATCTTAATAAAGTAATGTGTATATTTTAGTTATGATTATTCATGATTAATTACTAGATGAAATCTCAATAGAGCAATTAATATTGTACAGGTTGGAGTATATAAGGTACTATTTAAAATACATGAGTACTTCCCCTCATTTCGAAGATGGTACCCATGGTAAATCTTAGAATCTTCAAGGATACCAATCATTCCTTCCAACCACATTTTTTTTTTCCAACAATTTTTTTTCTCAATTATATTAAAATATAATTTGCTTCTCATAGCAAGGTTACAAAAGTCCATTTCCTTCATTGCCAAATATCAAGTACCTAACAATGATAAACATAAAACTACTAGTCCTTACAAGAACAGAAAGTCACCAGAGTTGAAAACTAGCACGCAATCTACAATAAGATATTTGAACTGGGAATAAAACCAACAGTCGCTCGCCCCCAAAGGACCTCAAAGTGTTAACCAAACACCACACATCCCCAAAGGACCTCAAAGTATTAACCGAAACATCGCACGCCCCCAGTGAGGACCTCAAACCTTTGGCCCAAAACTACTTGTCCAGAAGCGGGGCTATAGACAAACCCCCGCCGCAGCAAACCCCGAAACTGCCACTGCCGAAACTCAGACAATAGCCACCAGCGCACATCCAGAAGCATGAGCACGAAAAGATCTCGCCACAACAAACCCCCGAAATCACCACCACCGCAACTCCGACAATAGCCACAAGGAGTCGGGCCCTCTTACACCAAACATGCCATCTCCGCCATTAGAAGAGGAAGGACCTGTCATTGCTGAAGAGACAGTCGTTGCAGGGAAAAGCTCGGCCCTGAACAGACCATCCATCGCAGAAGAGAACCAACCCTCGTTGCAGAGTTCTCCCCGAATCACCTTTTCGCTGAAGAGAGGTTGTTGTTGGAAAGAAGCTCGGACCCAAAACATGCCACCTCGGGAGGCTAGGGATAAACCCTAGCCACAACCCTAGTTGTTTGTTGTTCGTTGTTCGCCCCGTCTCTCCACAATCGCCTTTTCACTGAAGAGAGTTCACCGCTGGAAAGAAGCTCGACCCAGAAACAGGCCACCTCGGGCATCTAGGGATAAACCCTAGATGCTGCCCTCCATTGTAGCACTTACACCACTCCTTCCAACCACCTAAACTAAACCCAATGACAAGATTGGATTATATATATCCAACCTATACAACAATGATTACTCTTCTATATAACATTAATTAGTCTCCTACTTAATGCATATTATTGATTATGTTTACCCACAAAAAAAAATACTCATCTAATAAAACTATTTAATTTTTCATTAAAACGTATAAAACTGTTTTAACATATTTTTAAATAAATAAATTAAAATGATTTTTTACCATTTGCCTTCCTTGAGTGGCCTCTTTTACCTTTTGAACTTCCTTCCTTAATTGAGCTTGATTTTCTGGAATGAGATCTTCATTTATAAATATTCATGACCCTTTCAAGCTTGGAGATTTATAATATGCCATATTTATAGTCATTACAACTTATTTTGACATGGATCAACCTATCTTTATGTTCTATTATTTTTACTACCCTCTTTGCCTATATGATGTAAGTTGTTTCAATTTGTGATTTATTTTTTAGTTCTTCTTTTACTATTGCTAGTGCTCCCTCATCTTAGTGTTCTTTTATACAAAAAAAAATATGAAGTTAAAGACTCTTTTACAATGTTCCTGATCCAATTGGATTAATTATTCATTTTTTCTTTGATAAGTTTGATATCCAATTTATTTCCCAAACTAATCATAACAAAATTATTAATTAAATTTTCTTTTAACCCTTTAATCTTATTTCTTGTGTTAAGATTTAGTCTTTAATCCTCTATATATATAATCCTTAAATCCATTTAAATTATAAAACAAGTCAACCAAAATTACACTAATAATCTAAATAAATTATTATAATGGATTTGGAAATATTCTTTTTCGTAAATAAACTATTATAATGAATTTGAATGGATTTGGAAATATTCTTTGTCATACACTTGGAAATATTCTATAGCACAAATTTTCACGCAACTCTCGATCTTAAACATCCCACTATTTCTAATATACCATTCTTCTTGTTAACATATCCTTTCTATATATTTTTATTTGTTGTTAACTAAATATGTTGAAAATTCCTTCTACACATGAAAGTCCACTTAACAATACATGCTATTGTCTTGATCCTTTGCTTATCTTACACGCTAAACCTAAGCCTCAAATTTCATACTATAAAATTAATAAAATATATATTTATTATTTTTATATGCTTATTAAATGTCATTAATGTTCAAATTTAGAACCATGTTTAAGTTTATTATGAAATATAAATATAATAATAAAGCCAAACCACGCGTGGGTCTTTAGTCAAAGTTATAAAATAATAATGTACGTTGTAATTGACTGAGTATAAACCGCTATAAACTCTAAAATCTTAAGAAATGAGATTTTAGGCACGAGAGAGAATATGCCACGCACTACCTACGCGTGGGTCCTTAGTCAAAGTTATAAAATAATAATGTACGTTGTAATTGACTTAGTATAAACCGCCATAAACTCTAAAATCCTAAGAAATGGATTTTAGATACGAGAGAATGTGCCACGCACTACTTATATACATACACTAAATTTTCCTTAGGACTTGCTAAAAGTTTTAAGAATCAAGCATAGTTTAAAAAATATTTGTATTTATTGTAATTTCTTCACAATTTGAATTGAATTTATTCACAGAGAGTGTGCCATATACCTATACACATGCATACTACCTATACACTACACTAAATTTTCCTTAGGACTTGATAATAGTTTTAAGAATAAGCATAGTTTTTGTAAATATTTGTATTTATTTATTAATTATTTTAAAGTTGTTAATTGATATTGATGAGTTATTATTGATTATTATTTATGGGAGCTTTCTAGCTATTTTTGAAAATGATTTTTTTTGTAGAGAAATTCAGTGATATAAATTTGAATGTATAAATAATCACTTAAATCTACTTAGATTTTTACTCTTGCTTTTAGAAAATGATTTTTTTTTGTCGAAATTCAGTGATATAAATTTGAATGTATAAATAATCACTTAAATCTACTTAGATTTTTACTCTTGCTAGATGCTTTTGGGTTTTGGGTTGTTTACATGTTTGGTTGCTTAGATGCGAGGTAGAGAATCTCTTAACTAATCAAAATAAATTTTATTCCAAAACCAAAATTGGGTTTCAACACTATGATAATGTGCTTTCAAATACCATCTAGCATTAATCTCATATATAAGATCCATATAATATTTTCAATTACACTTTAACCTCTTACCTAAGAGATAAATAAATATTTACATAAGTATAGTGAGTCCCAAAGAAATAAATTGAAAGATCTTTCAAAACCCGTCTTAAAGAAGAACATATGACTTATACAATCCACACCAAGTTAGTGATCACTCAACACTCCTTCAACTTTAAGCATTTCATCTCTTTTGATTAGACCAATCACTCAATACTCTTTTCTTTGTGTATCTCTTAGATTTTATTTTACTTTTCTAGTCTTACTTTTTCTCCATTCCCTTTTTTAGCATCTTCTTTTTCATATTGACTTTAATTGATCCTTATTTTCATTCGTTTAATTTTATAAATTTATTCTCCATTATTCCTTCCCTACATCTCTATTCTTTTAATATTTTAAATTAATTTTCAGTTATTTCTTCTTTTACCTTTCTCTTTTTACATTGACTTTAAATATAAATAATAATTTTACCTTTTCCCCCTTATTTTCATTTATTATTTCAACCATTTTTTCAACGGATACTTGGTTTAATCAGAACCGTATCTCTTGATTTTCACCCTTTAAATTTCACCCTAACATTCATTTTCATTATCATTTGAAGTTTTATTTGATGGGTGGAGTCTCCGTATGTTTTATTTCCACAAAGCTAATGCATGACTAGGTGTGAAAACCTTCACTCTCAAACTACTTTGTTACTTATTTATTGTTATATCTTACTTTTATTTAGATAATTTAGAATTTGTTTTCTATAGTAATTGTGTAGAACACTTTAATTAACTTCCATGGTATATAAAGACTTTTATATCTTTGTGGTTTCATCTTACATTAATGTTTTAATATATAAATAAAAATAATAATTATAGTCATAGAAATAATTACAAAATATTTTTCCTTCTCACATTGCACCAATTCATGTTGATGTGTAATTATTTATGAGTCTAGATCTATCTTAAACCCACATCTATTAATCATTCAAAATGATCAAATTTATTTAAGGTGTAAACCTTTTTATCATTTAATTCTATGTCTTGTATTGTTTTCTTCATATTAAACAATAAAAGAAATTACACCTTAATAAATTTAGTCTCTTTGGATGCTTGATAAATTTCAGTGTAAGATAAGTTTACATTAATTTAATTTTTTTAAATATTGACTTATACATATGAATGTGCTTATAAAACACCTCATTACTCTAAATGCAATCATATTAATGTACTTAATAGTTTAGTTTATTTGATTTCACTTTATCTTTTCAATAAATTTAATTTATTGAAATTATTTAAATATTAATTAATTATTTAAATTTTATTATTATATATTTTAAATAATAATAATAATAATAATAAAAATAATCTATTACTTGACGAAACCATCTCTTTCTCCATTCAAACATTCTCTTTTTTCTTCATCCAGCAATTTGATGAAGTACACAGGGTTAGCTCAATTAATACGACGTGCGTCATCTGTTACGTGAAAAAAAATCGAACAATTTAATCAATAAAGCACAAAGAGTTAGCTCAATTAATAAGACGTGCACATACTCTCCGACAGAAGGGAGAGTTCACCAGTTAGAGCCTTGAGTCCTTTGGAGTTGGGACTCTGTTAGTTGGAAAAAAAAATCGAGCAATTTGATCAATAGTGGAAGTTGATTTTAAATTTAATCAAAATGGTTGATCAGGAAATTCAAAACATCTAACTCATTGAAAAACACATTACAATTTCCAAATCTCCTGTGTTCAACAACGAACTTTTTCCATTACACGCGGCACCATAGTAGCGGCCGAGGTAGCTGCCCGCGAGGTTCCTACGACTTCGAGATAAATACAATTGACTGCACTGAACTTGCCGTGTTTTCGAGTTTTCATGGTGTCTGCCTCTTTGCTAAATTTCTTTCTCTAGTCGTTCAGAGCGGCGGTTTTCACACGTCTCCATTTTCTAATGTTTTCCAGACGTTAAAATCGACGGAGCCAAAGTGGTACGGAGACTGTACATGGGCGCGCCTCTCAAAAAGAGCTGCTTCAATTGAATTTAGCGATGAAATTCT
>SNQJ01S0016807.1:12489-54365 GCA_010110895.2 Picea sitchensis | reverse complement strand
AACTCTCAATGTTAAACATCACATTACTAACATATCATTCTTCTTGTTAACATCTCCTTTCTATATATTTTTATTTGTTATTAACTAAATATGTTGAAAATGCCTTCTACACATGAAGGCCACTTAACAATACATGCTATTGTCTTGATTCTTTGCTTATCTTACGCGCTAAACATAAGCCTCAAATTTCCTACAATAAAATTAATAAAATATATATTTATTATTTTTATATGCTTATTAAAGGTCAATGTTCAAATTTAGAACCGTGTTTAAGTTTATCATGAAATATAAATATAATAATAAAGCTTTTTTTTTCCAACGAGAAATTAACTCGATTTATATTAGAGATATAAATCATTTACATCACAAGCAGCCATTACATTTTGTCCCGGAGACCCAGCCGGATTTGACCTCAAGACCTCCTCCCAACACTTGGAGAAAGGTACTTGTCATTACCAACCGCGCTGTCTCACGGGACTATATAATAATAAAGCTAAACCACGCGTCGGTCTTTAGTCAAAGTTATAAAATAATAATGTACGCTATATAAACCGCCATAAACTCTAAAATCTTAAGAAAGGAGATTTTAAGTTACGAGAGAATATTGCAAGCACTACCTATACATATACACTTCTAAATTTTTCTTAGGACTTGCTAAGAGTTTTAAGAATTAGGCATAGTTTTTAGTAAAGAAATATTTGTATTAATTATTTTTGAAATTTGTTAATTGATATTGAGATAGTTATTATTGATTATTATTTATGTATGAGTATTGATTCGTCATTGTTATTCAAGGAAAACTATATTATCTGAAATGATTATGATTGGGAGACAAATTTTTACTCTTACCTCTTACCTAAGAGGCAAAAAACTATTTACATGATTATAGTGAGTCCCAAAGAAATAAACTTGAAGATCCTTCAAAGCCTATCTTAAAGAAGAACATGTAGCTTATACAATCCACAACAAGCAAATTATGACTCAACRCTCTTTCAACTCTAAGCTCAACACTCCTTCAAYTCTAACCATCTCATCTCTTTYGACCASACCAATCACTCAACACTCCCTCAACTCTAAGTATCTCATCGACTAACCAAAATTTATGCTTTTCCACCCTACCATTCATCTCATTTCAATCTATAAGTCTTAGAAATTGAAAAACACCCCAATAACTTGAATTGAGATGATGACTATAAGCTTAACCAATAATAGAACCTTTCTTTCTTTCTTTCTTTTACTTTTTTAGTCTTATTTTTTCTCCATTCCCCATTTTTCCCCATTAATTGATCCTTATTTTCATTAGTTTAATTTTATAAATTAATTCTCCATTATTCCTTCTTTACATCTCTAATTTTTTAATATTTTAAATTAATTTCAGTTATTTCTTCTTTTACCTTTCTATTTTTACATTGAATTTAAATATAAATAATAATTTTACCCTTTTCCCCTTATTTCCATTTATTATTTCAACCATTTTTTCAACAGATTCTTGGTTAATCACAATCGTTATCTCTTGATTTTTACCCTTTAAATTTCACCCCAACACTCATTTTCATTATCATTTGAAGTTTTATTTGTCCCTGATGATGGGTGGAGTGTCTCTACTTTTTAATTTTAGAAAGCTCATTCATCCTTATGACTAGGTGTGAAAATCTTCACTCTCAAACTAACTTGTTACTTATTTATTTTTATATCTTACTTTTATTTAGATAATTTAGAATTTGTTTTCTATAGTAATTGTGTGTAACACTTTACTTTTTTTTTCAACAATTTTTTTTTCTCTTTATATTGTGAAAATATAAAATGATGCACTTTACAGATCCTCATAGATCTTGCATTCTATGCATAACTTCATTTCTTCACTTTATACATACTCAAAATTAGAGAGTTCTTGTCTTAAACTCGGTACATAGTGCTTACTATAACAAACAAAACACTTATTGCCTTCCAAATTCTCCACAAATTGAAATGACTCAAAAAGAAAAACTAAGAAGTTAATAAAGATAGAAGAATGAAGTGGGGCCTTCATTTCCATCTACTTAGAAGTTGTAATTTATCATTCCTTTGTAATTTATCATTCCTTCTTCCTTGGCCAGGGCCTTCTTCTAGAGGTAATCTGCTTCCATGTTTAGCTCCCTGTATACATGGGTGAAGTAGATCTCTTTACATGAGTTCTTGAGCCTATTAATTCTGTCCATCCAACCCATCAATGAAGCAATAGATCCATCTTAAATCTACCTCATCTATTAATTTCTTCATATTAAACATTAAAATAATTTAGGTCTTAATAAATTTGATCCCTTTGGATGCTTAATAGATTTCAGTTTAAGATAAATTTAAATTAATTTAATTTTTTAAATGTTGACTTATACATATGAATGTGCTTATAAAACACCTCATTACTCTAAATACAATCATATTACTGTAATTAGTAATTTGGTTTATTTGATTTGACTTTATCTTTTTGATAAATTTTAATTTATTGAAATTGTTTAAATATTAATCTATTTTTTAAATTTTATTATTATGTATTTTAAATTATATATAAATATTAATAAAAAATATATTTTCATTTAAATTTTATTGTACTTATTCTATTCACTGTAGCGGAAACAAACATGCTACTTGACGAAACCATTA
This sequence comes from Picea sitchensis, assembly GCA_010110895.2. Taxonomy (NCBI): domain Eukaryota; kingdom Viridiplantae; phylum Streptophyta; class Pinopsida; order Pinales; family Pinaceae; genus Picea; species Picea sitchensis. Next base: position 51,725 of record SNQJ01S0016807.1, on the reverse strand, counting down.
CCATTCGAGTCCTCTCCTCTTCCCTTCACAAAATGGCGTCAAGCCTTCTCTTTCTTCATCGAGCAATTTGATCAATAGAGGAAGTCGATTTTAAATTTAATCAAAATGGTTGATCAGGAAATTCAAAACATCCAACTCATTGAAAAACACATTACAATTTCCCAAATTTAATCAAAATGGTTGATTGATCAGGAAATTCAAAACATCCAACTCATTGAAAAACACATTACAATTTCCCAATCTCCTGTGTTCAACAACGAACTTTTTCCATTACACGCGGCACCATAGTAGCGGCCGAGGTAGCTGCCCGCGAGGTTCCTACGACTTCGAGATAAATACAATTGACTGCACTGAACTAGTCGTGTTTTCGAGTTTTCATGGTGTCTGTCTCTTTGTTAAATTTCTTTCTCTGGTTGCTCAGACCGGCGGTTTTCACACGTCTCCATTTTCTAATGTTTTCCAGACGTTAAAATCGACGGACGTTAAAATCGACGGAGCCAAAGTGGTACGGAGACTGTACATGGGCGCGCCTCTCAAAAAGAGCTGCTTCAATTGAATTTAGCGATGAAATTCTCGGCTTCCACCATATGAAAGGCAGTCCATGAGGAGGAAAACAGGCCACAGTTGTTCATATGCATGTGAGTTTGATTGCAGATCATTTGCAGAATGAATTGTCATCTATGGCTACTTGGATATAAATGAGAGCAACACTTTAGATCGTTTTAATGGGGAGGCTGAGAATTGGGCAGACCCAATTGGAAGAGCTTGTCCAACCAGGTTAGTGTACAGGTCGAAAGAATTAGTTAGGCTTGCCATTTAAGATCGTTTGCTTTTGTAGGCATCATTGTTGACTATGGTTTGCATGCATTAGAATGCCTTCCTTGAAATTCTTAGCCGTGGGATGGTATTGGGAATGCAAATTTTCTACAGTTAAGTTATGTGATCTGTTTGGGCTAAAACCTAAAGAAAACTCTCTCTGAGTAAACCCATAAAGCTTGGGTTCACCATTCTCAGAATTTTAGAGAGTAGTTTGGGAGATTCAGTGCTGTAAAGGATGATCACCGTTCTTTATTCCAATGACTATGTTAGATTCTTCTTCATCGTTTAAAGCAAAACATTAGCATTGCATAGAAAATTGAGGTTGTTGCATGCCTCTCACATTCCATTTGCACCTAGTTATTGCCATTTCTTTGGGCACGGACCTCAGGGATGGAATTTGACTGACAAATTTAACGTTACAGGGTGATTTGCCATCAAATATGCCTAATTTTTTTTTGTTATGATTGTCAACATTCTCTGTTTAAACTATGAAAATAATTGTTCAAACCATCCAATTTAACCGGCAGTTTCATTCTAAAAAATAAATAAGGGAGTTGTTCAAACTGTCAAATTTGACCAGCAATTTTGTTTTGAAATTCCAACCTGGTCACGGTTCGTTGAAAAATGTTCTCAGCTGAAAAAACTAATTCAATCTAACCCTTGTGCGTTGTCACCATGTTCTTGAAAGATGATTACAGCACCAATGATTTACTACATAACATTGTTCGTATCATGTTTCCTTGCTACGATAACCTAGACATTATTGTACCTTGGATCTCTGAACTCTAACCTTCTTTTCTTCCTTTCTTGCTAGAATTGTTTTGGCCTTATTGTTACTCTGAGCTTTCATTGACAGAGCCCTTGCTTCATGAAAATTAAACATAAAAAATCACCTCTTTCTCAATCAAAACTGCATGAATCACAGTGCTCAAATCTTAGCTGTCACAGGATCACCTCTTTATCATTCAAAAGTGCATGAATCACAGTGCTCAAATCTTAGCGGTCACAGGATGTTTTCATTAGGCCTTGACCTTGTTTGCCATAATTATTCATGTTTTTATAAGAAATGGACTGCCCAATTGATACCAGGTCCTAAATCCCCTTTAGCTTTCCTGACTCAACGCCATCTGCCAATTGATACCAGGTCCTAAATCCCCTTTAGCTTTCCTGACTCAACGCCATCTGCCAATTGATACCAGGTCCTAAATCCCCTCTAGTTTTCCTGACTCAATGCCATCTGCCAATTACAAGGCACATGATGTGTTTTCTAATTTTTTAAGCCAGAAGTTACACACAGACTAGAGTGTAGGGAGAGGGAATTAGCAGAGCAGTTACACACAGACTAGATTGCAGGAGAGGGAATTAGCAGAAAGAAAAGGAGTTTTTGAGCTGTTCAGAATACATTTAAGTAGGTTTTTTCAGTTTGTGTAGAATCATTTCAAGTAGTTAATGCCAAGTATAAGTCATGAATTATGTCTGAACTATTTTGGTATAATAGATATTCTATTTAACTTAATTTTTTTATTAAAAATACTTTTAAAATGATGTAACCTAAGTAAATATAATACAATGTTGTAACCTAAGTAAATATAATACAGTGTAATATTCGTTTGTAATATACTTACATTGAAGAAAGATATACTTACAGTCACTTTTAAAATGATGTTACAATGTTGTAATATACGTAAATATAATACAGTGTAATATTAGTTTTCAATATACTTACATTGAAGAAAGATATACTTACCATAAAATGATTATGGAAAGCATCTTATTTTAAAAAAATATTATTTATTGATACTTAAGAATTTTAAAATAATGTTACAATGTTGTAATATACGTAAATATAATATAGTGTAATATTAGTTTGTAATATATTTACATTGAAGAAAGATATACTTACCATAAAATGATTATGGAAAGCATTTTATTTTAAAAAATATTATTTATTGATACTTAAAAATTAGATATTATTTATTAATACTTAAGAATTAATATATATAAGATAAAAAAGTTAGTCAAACTGTAATCGTATATATATATGAATGACAAATACTCAACTTCATATTACCTCCCTTATTAATCCATGTCATATTTCAAACATCCATGTCATAGTTCAAACCTTGCTAGTGCAGAACAATGTCTAACAATGAATTGCATTGAGTGCAGCTAAATGCTGATATTGCTGCCTTACTCAAAAAAGATTTTAGATATGTTAAATATGTCCTGCTTGAACTACCTTCTTATTTGAAGGGAGTAAATGGAATCTTTACATTATCATGTAATTTTTTAATGGTTGGACTATCTGTATTTGATAGGGGAGGTCTTGGATTTTTACATTGAATTCCATTATAGAACACTTTTTTATACACTTAAAAGTGTAGTTTATTTCATGATTTTCAAACTGAATTTGTCTAATCATTTCTCCATGATAGTGCAATCAATTGTATTCTTCTTCAAGGTTAATTCTTTTTTATTAATCTCATATACATTGTTTTTTTTTATCTCTTGTTGAAATTTGTTCGGGTATATTTGGTTACTTTATCTGTTGGGTTTGTAATTTTAATTTTCAATATTATTTTGTTTTTAATTATTATTATTTGTTATTCTTTCTTATATTTCTATTTTACTTTACTTTATATTATTATTTTGTAATCAATATACATTTTGAGTGGGCCTAATAGTTAAGAAGATGCCTCTTTCCTCCTAAGAGATCACATCCTCAAATCCAAGGAAAGTGGTGGTGACCTTAACAATTATTAATATTACATAATGGTATTTTAGTCTTTTATAATTTTTAATACAATGACTTCTTTTTATTTTTCCACATTTTTCACAATGATTATCAAACTTCATACTATAAATGCAAACTCCAATAATCTTTTTTAATATCTTTTTTTAAGCTTTTATGTATCCATGGATCAAATGTCCACTTGAAACATTAAACCTTTCATAATTTTACACACAAGTTATCTTCAGAAAATTCAAATAATATTATGAATAATGGTGAAAATCTACATTTACTTGTAAATTCAATTCTTAAAAATATATATCTTTATATTATTCTAAATATAACAGTGTATGATATGAGCATTGCGAAAAAAAATATGATACATACAAAAATTCTTTATAATTTAAATAAAAATATCAAATTATTAAAACAAAAATTCATTATAATCATTTTTATAATTTAAAGTTTAAAATCAAATTATTAAAATATATATTTTTTAAATTTAAAAAATACAATAATAAAAATAATAATATATTTTTAAAGTCATCACTAAGCTAAACATCAAATTGGTGTATGAGATCCCTTTGTTTATGGGACAAGGGACAGCCCAATGTTAAAATCTAAGGAGGTATATATACTCTATCCATTGTAACCTATAACCGGTAAAGAAGAAATACATGTTCTTAACCATTAAACCCATTTAAACCATAAAAATATTGATAATAAATGATTTCTTTTTCATTATTCCTACTTTATTATAATCTAAATTAAAATATTATTTAGTAAATAGTTTATTTTCTGTATGCAAAATTAATTGTATACGAAAAAAACTAGCATCAAATAAGTTCAAATGAATCGTTCAGCCGTTGACACTGCATGCACTCCATCATTCATAGTTTTTTAATTACTGTTTTGTATTATGTATGCGCAATGGAGGAATTTTCTTGGGATGCCTTAAGGATTCTCATGTTGCTTAGTTTTTTTCATTCCTGTTTTTAATTATTCGCAATGGAGGAGTTTTCTTTCGATTGCTTGATGATTTTTATGTTGTTCTTTTTAGTTTTTTATAATTATTAACAGTGAAAGAATTTGTATTGGATGGCTCAGAGGATTTTCAAGGAGAGTTACATAATGTGTTGAAAGTCGAATCCCTCGTTGAGAATCGAATCCGAATTTGTTGAGAATTGAATCCGAATTTGTTGGATTATATGTTTATCAAAACTACATAATTAATTGGGTAAAATTCCCCGCAACCAAATCTGACTTAATTGGCTAAAACCATGACCAGTCTATTCTTACTGTTAGCCCACATCTCTTTCATCAAATCAACTGAATTAATTGTGTAAAACTCCCAACAAACAAATCTGACTTAATTTGCTTAAACCGTCACCAATCTTCTACCAGACCACGACTGTTACTGATGGTTTTCTTAACAAAACCAGGATGGTTTTCTTAACAAAACTTAAAACAAATTTAAATTAATAAATAAATCAAGGGCACTTTTGTCAGGAGAGTTTCTACTTCCGATACTAAAGTACCAATAATACAAATTTCCAATCTCCTAAGTCCACTGGGCTTCAGAAACACGCGGCGACATCACAGCCGCCGAGAGTGCTGCCCGCAATCTTCCCACGACTTTGAGATAAAAGGCCATTGACCGGACTTCTGTTTTTTTTCAAATTCTGTGAGCTGCTTTTTTCATGTTCTGTCTGGTAGTCAAAATTCATGCCCTGCAAAGTTCATTCAACATTCTTCAATAATATTTTGAAGCGTGCGAAGACTTAGCTCTCAGACATCTAAACGCACTAAACGTTTACAGAAGACGGTACACCTACCCAGATGCTTTCAAAAGAGGTGGGTGAATTCAACCATCATCAAGAGCTCGGTTTACAGCACACAAAAGGCACCCAGTGAGGAGAAAAAGCCGAAGCCGTTCACATTAAGGTGGGTTTGGATGCAGAATTGTCATCTATGGCTACTTGGGTATCAATTCAAAGGCATGCTTCAGTATTGTTTTAATGCGTAGGTTGAGAACTGGGAAGACCCAGTTGTCAGAGCACAATCACCTGTCAGTCAGGCCGAACGGATTTCTTATACTTTCTCTTTAAGGTCGTTTGCTGTTGTGGGCATCACCGTTGACTCTCGTTTGCATTGTGGTGAGTTGGTTGAAATTCTCAGGCACGGCTGTTATTGCGAATTGGTGTTTATCCTTTTTATGGCCTCGCCTACAAATTTTCTTGAAATTAGTTAAGTTGAGCTGTTTTGGCTAAAACCTCATGAACACTCTCTCTGAGTATATACCCAAAAACTCTCTCTGAGTATATCCATTAATGCTGGGGTTCACCATTCTCCGAATTCCTTCATATGTTGGACGTTAGAGGGAGGGAAGGTAAGTTTAGTGGCCAGTCTGGGAAATTCAATTTGTGGATTGAGATGGTCTGTCCTTGGATTTCAATTTGTGGGGTGAGAATCCAGCTGTCATACTTACAATATTTTGAGTAATGGTCTGTTATATGTGAATGCTTTTCTGAAATTACATGTTCAGGATGTTGGAGGTAGCAATCTACAACTTGAAATTAAATGGGCAAGGGTGCTCGATATGAAAGGGGCATGCAGCTCAGCGGTAAAGCAGCGCGACAGGGGTTGTGAGGGCAGGTCCTGGGGCATAACTTGCCTTGCCCACTGCGAACTGGAGTTCATAGATGGACGGTTGAGGCCCCAGTTCCCCGTGCCTTGTGATTGTCCGCATTCGGTTTTCCCTTGTTTGGGTGTGCGAGGAATCGACATGAATTATACTTGTATGTTCTCACTAATTTCACCATAGTAGCTTTATCTGTTGTTCAGGGCCATCTCTATTTCGATTATTAGCTGCTCAAGCGCGAGGCTTAAATTGCCTTCTTTCGATTGTCTCGGGTGGCTCAATGTGCTTTGCTAATGATTCTGTTGCTTGCATCCAATTTCCTTTTACTTAGTAGATTCCCTTCAAAATCCTCATATTACACTGGAATGCTTTCTTGAGATTTACAGTAGAGTGGCAAAATACAAGTCATTTGTAAACTCTTTATTATAGTCTATTTCTAGGTAGAGTTAACTTCGATTTCCACATTGCGCAGGAGATATGCAGTTTTCCTTGAATTGTGTATCCATTTGATGCAGAGTTGTGTTCAAACATGTACAGGAAGTTGAGGATTAATATGTGAGCAGATTGAAATTACCCTTACAGAATAGGTGTTTGACTTAGTGCTCTAATTGCTGATCACGATATATTTTAGTTGGCGTAAGCATAGCTTGTCCTTTATCTTAATGACTGTCTTAGATTGTTTTTTGTTCTCTGACATGCAAAACATTTCCTATGTCAAGTAAATTTAAGTTTGCTGCATGTTATCATATCTGTACCTAGTCATTACTATCTCTGTGCTCAGGTTTGATTGAAGGTGTTCTCAGATGAAGCAACAAATTCGATATAATCTTTGCCCATTGTCACAGTGAACTCCAAAAATAATTACAGCACCAATAATTTACTACGTACTAGGGCATTTATCCAGCAACCTTTAATGATTGACTAGAGGGTATGAAGAGTTAGGTCCCTGCAATGATCCGAGATGCAAGTTTTAATGTGAAACAGAAATCAGGAAGAAAGGAGCTGCCAGTTCTAAAACGTTGGGATTGGTGGGAACAAAGGGGCATCTCTGATTGAATCGTGTACAGATTAAAGTTTACTAAAATTTGTCAAGAAGAAGATGTTCTATTTGCAAATGGTGCAAAACTCATACATTACTCATTTATATTGTTACAGCCAAAGATAACAAGAAGGGAAAGCTAAATACTATAGGTATTCAATGTCCAGGGCAGTTAATATAATTGTCAAAAAGCACCGAACAGTGGCAGTTATCGAAAGATTTCAGGGCTGCCCAGCCTTTCACTGTTGTCTGTACAATCACTCAATGGTTAACCCACTGCGGTTGTGCACATGGAAGTTATAGACGGATTTGTGACCATCGCAAGGCATACCACAATATATAGTGTAAGGGGTAAAGAATTGACAGAGAGCTTTTGAGATTGAATTTATGACCACTGTAAATGCCATTGACTTAAAGACATCATGATTATGTGTAATGGGAGTATTAGAAAAACTGAAAGTAACCATTTAAGAAAGATGTGCAACAATCTGATGATTAAAATTTTTTATGACATTGCTTTTCCGGAGTGTTATTTCTCACCTCAGTTCCACGATGACAAGCGAGAAACTATCTCAGATAAGCAAAAGGCCTTTATCTACATTTTTAATAATGTTTTTGTGCACACATTGAATTCATGATAGTGCATTCTCTGCCTAACTAAAACGTCAAAATGCACAAAGGGATATTGCTAGAAGTCTGAATGTTTATATTACACATACTGCTTGTTAACTTCACAGAATGAACTCAAAACAAAATAATATCTCTACATATGTTTGATTTTGAATTACACTTTCCCAATGTGCCTGTTTTTGTTGTGAACAAAGACGCATATCGCACTCTATCCATTGTCATTGGTACTGGTAGCTGTGACTTCTGACTCTGAATTTTATGAATCCTAAGTCGGTTCACCGGATAAATTATAGCAGGCATGAGAAACCGTTGCTCAAAATGCTTTAGGGGAAAGAAAGAAATTGTATTAATGTCCATGAATGACCAAGGTAGGTCATTGGGACTTGACAATACATCCAGCAGAATAGAAAAGAACTAGGGTAGAAAGAACCCTAGGGACTGAAAAAGTAGCTAAACACTATGATGCTAAAACATTGTAATAAAAGTAACATTGTAGAATAGCGATAGTGGGTAAACCCAAACTATAAGATCCGTGTACATGTACAAATTGCTTAGCTGGAAACGAAGAGAAGAGATCAGTGCTTTCACATATTTGTATCGATCCTTGAGTGGAAGCAGAGGGACCAACTATGTCATTACCCACCATTCTGATATGACCAATACAGGATCTGATAATATCCATAGGAGAATGCCCAACACTGAGAGGGGCCAGGGCTAGGCTGGGAAATCTTTGGAGGAGGCAGGGTGCCTCCCCAACAATCTCCCCTAACATCCAAGGCCGGCAAAGCTCCGAAAATAGAAAGGAAGCTGGCAATGCTCACCAATCCCCTTGTCTCAGGATGCAGGCAAAGGTAGCTAGATGGTCCTTGATGTCGGATAGAAGCAGATCCACCATGCCTAGAATGAAGGTGAGGACACCGAGGTACTTTAATAGTAGCACATTGAGAAGAACACTGTCTCGCTTACTTGTCTCTATCTGTGTGTGGAATGATAACATCTTAAGGGCGCTTAGTACCCCCAACCTTCAGGAAGGTCTGAAAGGAGGAGTTGATCAGCCTAGTGGTCCTAGAGTTGGGCCTATAAGTCTCCTGCAAAGCTCTAAGCTTGACGGTGACAGTTACTCAGAGGAAGAGAGCTAAGCATCTCTGACCAGGATAATGGAAGAAGGTGGATATGGAACCTCTAAAGTATCTATATGAATAGTGGTATCTCCCCCAGATAGAAAAAATAGGAGCACTGTGTGCTACGTCCATTTAAAACTTTCCTTGGAAGAATGAGAGTAAAATATAGTGATTTGATTAAAAGTTTTATATCTTCGCCAGTGGAATGAGGATTATTGCTGCCATCTTCAGAGATAAAATGGGCTGCAAGCTTACCTCATTTGGAATCTGAATCATGCTGTGTGCTTTGAAGACATATGACAAGCAGCTATTTTCAATAATTCATATCCATTCATAACTTTGCTTTGTTACTTTTCAATGAAAATTCAACCAAACTCCTTTATGTCAGTTGCCATAAAACGTACTTGCTTAGCTTATGCCAAATACATTCTCTGCAATCATGTCACATAGTGAATATGCTATTGGCATGTTGATTTGTGGGCTTAATACCCTAAATATTTTTGGATAGCTGGTCATTTACTATACCTGTATTAACATCGTATTCTTCTGTTAATCGTCTCCACATAGGCCATTCTGTCACCACAATTTGAAGTCGTCATTGCATTTTCTTGCCATCTGCAGAACCTCCTCAACTTTTCTTTCTGCCCCTTGCACTCTGCTTATACATTGTACTATCTGTTATAATATTGCCCTACAATAGGTGGTTTTAACTGCAAATTTTGCTGTGGCTTGATTATTACTAACGGTAGATTCTGCTGTGGCTGGCATTCCTATTATTGTTCTCATCTTGTTTTCTTGCTAAACTAATAATGTTGTTTCTTGGATATTTCTTTGAAAGAACCTGCTTACCTTCCTTTTTTACTACAATTGTCTTGACATTATTGTCACTCTGAACATTCTTTGAAAGAACTCTTCACTTCGTGAAAATCACTTACATATTACTCATAATCTTGCGATCCTGATTCCTAACTCCTTTATGTCAGTTGCCATAAAACATAATTGCTTAGCTTATGCCAAATACATTCTCTGCAATCATGTCACATAGTGAATATGCTATTGGCATGTTGATTTGTGGGCTTAAAACCCTAAATATTTTTGGATAGCTGGTCATTTACCATACCTGTATTAACATTGTATTCTTCTGTTAATCTGCTCCACATAGGCCATTCTGTCACCACAAGTTGAAGTCCTCATCGCATTTTCTTGCCACCTGCAGAACCTCCTCAAGTTTTCTTTCTGCCCCTTGCATTAAGCTTATCCATTGTACTATCTGTTTTAATGTTGCCCTACAATAGATGGTTCTAATTTCCAACTGCAAATTTTACTGTGGCTTGATTATTACCAACGGTAGATTCTGCTGTGGCTGGCATTCCTATTATTGTTCTCATCTTGTTTTCTTGCTAACTAATAATGCTGTTTCTTGGATATTTCTTTGAAAAAACCTGCTTCTCTTCCTTTTTTACTATAATTGTCTTGACATTATTGTCACTCTGAACTTTGAAAGAACTCTTCACTTCGTGAAAATCACATAAATATTATTCATAATCTTGCGATCCTGATTCCTAACCACTGCAAGAATGACAGTGCTCAAATTCTAGCTGTCACAAGATGTGTTCATTAGCCCTTGACCTTGTTTCCATTGGTCATGATTTTGTAAAAATAGACTTCCCAATTGATACCCAATCCGGTCTGGTTTTCCTGGCTGACCTGATTTTTTAAGATGTCATCTGCCAACTACAAGGTCTGCAAACCTGGCGGATGACATGTATAATATTTGGTCTTTGGTTTGACATGCAGATTTGCATTTTTTTCAAAAATTCATCATACATTTCATCATAGTAATATACATGTACATAAAAAATGTCACATCCAGGCGCCAATATACATGCTGGCTTGCCTTTTGTTTTTCTGTTTTATGGAAAATTTTTAAATGTTTCCTAAGTTCTTTGGGTAGGAACATTTTTAAATACAAAGTGCTTACTTTCAAGTTCATGTCAGACTTTATACAGGTTGGTAGCAAAAGAGCTATTCCAGACTAGATATAAAGATGGACATAAATTTTCATTGCACTGGGAGTAGTGAGGAGGCATAAGTTGTATAACAGCACAATATGAATGATATGTATAACATCCATGCTTATAAATCAAATTATAAAAAGTAAAAATAAAATCCCTATTGTAAAAGAAAAAATGTAAGAAAAGAATACCAAGCATTAATTCTCTCTCACACACACACTGTTTACATCCATCTTAGCTTGTGATTTTTTAAGCAACAAGAGGTTTGCATCTCAATCTCTTTTTGATCCCTCCCGGTGCTTAATAGATCCAGAGTTAAGATAAATCTAGGCTGGCCAATAAAACAAAACTTGAGTTCTTCAAAACACACGGAAAGATGGATAGCCAATTTAGTGCTTACAAGAGGAATTAGTGTACAGGAGATTATTGAGTAATGTACAACAAGGTTGGGCCAACTACCAACTCAAACGTATGTATGACCTAATGTAAAACATACTTAATAAAGGGAAATGGGGCTCATTAAGACAAGATCTCCACATGGTATGGCCTCTCAATTCTCCCCTGAGTAATCAATGTCACATTTCACACCATACAGCTGTGTAGAACAGTGTTGCTGTCGAACAATTCTGCATTGCATTGGATGAAGTTACATGAAGAGGATATTCATCCCTTCTCTCAGAAGAAGCTTCAGATATGCTGGGCTAAGTATGTGCTTCTTGAATTTTTAGTTCCTTAGCCTCGTTGTTCTCTTTTTCTCAGGATTAAATTGAATGTTTCTAGTATCATTGGTAACTAAACGGATAGACCATTTTTAGTCTATGTTCGAGGCTGTAAACCTTTATTAGGCCGGCACAGTCAACTAATGACAGCATCCCAATCTCAAGAGAATCTACATCTTTATGGAAAATACCAAATCTGTCTACTCCTTTCAAGGGAATGCTTCATTGAGAGCCTACATACTAAATATTCCATACATACATACATATAAAGATATATACACACTAGTATGAGCCATGTCAAGTCATTGACATAATGCAATACTTAATGCTTGAATATATATATATATATATATATATATATTTCATTGGATTGAATTTGAGGTCTGCAAGGCACCCCGTGGACCCAAGAGTGTCGTTCTGTGCAGGCTCATAGGGCTCATCCTGCAGGGCCATACAAAATATTATACTGGATGGACAGATTAATATTAAAGTTTTTGTTCCCTCTAAGTAATTATTTGTATAGATTTGACAAATGCTTTTTTCTTACTGTAACATGTTCATGGACTGCAGGTATCTAAAACTACTCTTAAGGATAGAGTAGGAGTGTCACAAAGGCAGATAATGTTCTGGATATCAGTTTTGAGATTCTTTTTGTCATTGAGAAGAAACTTTTAAACTGATCATACTGGTGAATTCAGAAATGGGCAATCACTGAGAGCAATACCATTTAGGAGTTAAGTTCTACAGATGAGATTTGGGTAAATACTGTTGTAAGTGATGAGTGTAATAAAGATGAAGAAGTGGTCAGGAGGCATGCTGATCATTTTTCTATTCATAATTTTGGTAATTGGGTTTAGTGTCATGGACAATCCTCTGTGGAGACGATCAGCTTTCAGTTTTTCCACAAACTTGAGTTCGGGCATCCTTCAATTGAAAGAGAATGAAGTTATTCATCCTACCCAGCATTCAGAAAATAATAAAGCAGTTAAATCTCCAATCTTTTCTACTGAAGAGCTTCAACACCTTTTTTCTTGGAAAAATCTTTCTAAAGAAGAGTCACAGGTCTTACAAACATGGAAGCGCTTGAAGGACCTTATCCATCATAGGGAACCCTTACCTCAACAATCTGAGGCGGTAATAGAAGCAGCTAATGCATGGAAGGACCTTCTAGATTCTATTGAGCAGGAGAAACTATCTATGGTGATGGACAATAGTAGCCTTAGGAACAATACAAAAGAGACGCAGTGTCCCTATTCTTTAAGTGCCATGAACCAAACAGAACTTCAAAGTGATGGATTTAATTTAAAGATTCCGTGTGGTTTAATTCAAGATTCTTCAATTACTTTTGTTGGAATTCCAAGGGGGCCTTTAGGCAATTTTCGAATCGAGCTTATAGGGTCACAACTTTCGGGGGAGCCAGATCCTCCTATTGTCTTGCACTACAATGTTCGTCTTCAAGGAGATATGGTTACAGAAAACTCAGTCATTGTTCAAAACACATGGACTGCAGCAAGTGATTGGGGTGAAGAAGAGCGCTGTCCTCTGCCTGTTCCCGATGGAAAACAGAAAGGTAGTCTATGTGCTGTTCTTTCATTGCTTTTCTAGTAAAATAAGAAAGGATTAGGATGGCTATTTTTTGTAGTGTTATTTCCTTTTCTCTCAGATAAGCACAAGCACAATATAGTGTATTATAGAAATGAGCATGAGTATTTTCATTTGCAGTATTATAAAATGAGTTAGATTACTAAAAGATGAAAACATAGATAAGGTTGAATCACATAACTGAGCTCAAAGAAATATGCTCACAATAACACTGTATGATATTATTAATGAATAACTGGTGCATTTATTACAATGGAGTTTACGTCCTTATATATCATTGTTTACTAAGCAAATCATTTCCACTTATGAATATAGGATAGATTGCTTTACAGAAAAAGTGAACATTAACATATCCTAAAGTCATAAAGTGACTTTATTACAAATGTAAGCCTTATATCCTAACACCCCTTCTTAAGGTTTACAATATTATAAACAAAACATATTTTTATTACTAACTAAAGATAAAGCACGTGGACTGAAAACTAAAACATCAGAACCAAACATTCTTAAGAAGCTTCTTATTTGAAAACAATTCTTAGACTAGGTAGAGCTTCATTGTAATATCCTTGACCAAAATTATTAATTCTTCCTATGTGAAAATGTTATTAAACCCTTACAATAATTTGCTCAATGAGGAATATTATCAAACACATGGCAAGCACACATACATAGAGCAGAATAATATGGCATCTTATTATGAATGGGAACAACAATACAAATATCTCTAGTGGCTGTAAAAACAGTTGTAGAACAAGACTAGGAATATAAACTATTGGCTGTTGGGCAGCTATACAATCTGCTACAAAACACACAAGGAAACCTGGTATGATGCCAACATAGAAACCGAGGCTCTCCAAGCCTCTGCTCTAGTATACTTCAAGATCTTCAGAAAATACCACAAGACAACGACTCCAAATGAACTCTCCTTTGTCTAGCTAGGGTGGGTATTGCACCACCGAAACTAAACCTGCACTGGAAGGGTTTTGCCCAAAACCCTAACGAAAATGTTGGCCACAAGAGCACTCAATACATATCAAATCATAATGCCCAAAGAGGTAGGCTCCCCTTTTATTTATTTTTCTTCGTCGATTCTTCTAGATCTTCATTCTTGACCAAATCAAACCCTCACTTGATTAAAATATAATTATTTATTTTATTTAATATCTCTTTAGGGTTTGATACTTTGACTCCCCTTTTTCTTTGTTGACTATAGCCTATGGGAGTCGTGTAGGCTAATGAGTCATCAATTGGAGGGGGACATTATAGTCCTCCCTTCCCGAAATTGCTTGTCCTCAAACAATTTTAGATCAGGGTGCTGTAAAATCTGTTCACCTTCCCATGTAGCATCTTCTGCAGGCAACCCCTTCCATATGACCAGGTACTCTCGAATAACTCTGCTTCTCAGTCTCCGTTCCTGTACATCCAAAATCCTTTCAGGTGCCAAAATCAATTGTCCTTCCTCATCTAGCGGAGGAAGATCTGTCGAAGCAGTGACCTATTGACCCGATGCCTTTTTGAGGCATGACACATGGAATGTGTTGTAGATTCTACTTCCCTCAGGTAGCTCCAACTCATATGCCACCTCTCCAACTCTCTTGATCACTCTGTAGGGTCCGTAAAAACGAGGTTTCAACTTCTTTGCACCACTCTTCTTCAGTGAAGACTGTCGGTAAGGCTGTAGCCTAAGAAAGACTAGGTCCTCGACCTCAAAACTGCGCTCCACCCGATTCCTATCTGCATACACCTTCTCTTGGTTCTGAGCAATTTGCAAATTCTCCTTTAGGATCCTAAAGATGTCCCGAATTTCTTGCAACCAGTCTTTAGCCTTGGGAGCCCTGCTCTCTCCAAATTCCAAATCTACAAATGACGGGGCATCATAACCATACAACGTCCTAAATGGACTCATCCTAAGGGACATGTGATGAGTGGTGTTGTAACAGTGCTCCCCGAGATGCAACCACTTTATCCATGCTCGTTGTTGTCCTAACACATAGTTCCTCAAGTACCCTTCTACCCATTTGTTCACTATCTCAGTCTGTTCATCTGTCTGGGGTGATAGCTAGTACTAGGTGTCAACTCCATCCCAGATAACCTGAATAGCTCCTGCCAAAATGCACTGAGAAACCTACTATCTCGATCACTGACTATGTTCCTCGGAAGACCATGGAGTCTGGACTCTGAACACTTCCCTGAAGAAGATATCTGCCACCTGAGATGTATTGTATTCTAAAGGAATGGCAAAAAAGTGTGCATATTTGGTCAACCTGTCTACCACCACATAAATACAGTCCCTGCCCTGGACTTTTGGTAACCTTGTAATGAAATCCATGGAAATGCTTTCTCGTTTCCTCTCTGGAATAGGTAGTGGCTGGGAGTAAACCTACTGGGTGTGTCATTTCTGACTTGTTCTGCTGACAAGTCCTGCACTCCCTCACGTACCGTAGTATATCCTCCTTGAGATCCTTCCATGAGAATCTCTCTCACCTGTCTATAAGTCTTCAAGTACCCTGGGTGGCCGGCTAAAGGGGCATCATGAACTGCCCTCAAGATCTTATCCTTGAGCATGGATTTAGGGACAAGATAGATCCTCTCCTTATAGTAGATGATATCATCCACTACTCTGTATCTACCATCCTGGTTGGTACCTTCCATCAACTCATAGGCGAATTTATTTTTGGAATATTCCACCAAGAGGGTAGACTTCCAATCTGTTGAGACCTTGGCAAGGGAAGAGACTAAAGGCCTCTTGGAAAGGGCATCAACAACTACATTCTTCTTTCCCTTAACATATTCAATATCAAAGTCATAGGCTTGTAACTTACTCACCCACTTCTGCTGTCTTTCGCTCAAATCCTTTTTCTTTAGAAAGTATTTTAAGTTGTTGTGGTCGGTCCTCACTACAAAACGTCCTCCCACTAGGTACTGTCGGAATTTGGTGAGTGCATGCATAATAGCCAACATCTCCTTATCATAGATGGAGTAGAGCCGTTTTGGTTCCCTCAATTTCCTGCTCTCAAAAGCTATGGGATGGCGGTTTTGCATCAATACCGCTCCTATCCCTTCTCCGGATGCATCACACTCCAGTACAAATGGATGAGAGAAATTTGGAAGTGCTAGTACCGGGCAAGTGCTCATTACCTTCTTCATTCGGTCAAATGATGCTTGTGCTTCCTCAGTCCACCTAAATGCTCCCTTTTTGGCCAGTTCTGTCAGCGGTGCCCCAAGTTGTGAAAACCCTTTCACAAATCGTCTGTAATAGCTGAATATCCCGAATAATCCTCGCTACTTTGTGATCGATCTAGGGCTGTTTTGTGGATGTCCTCCTCTCTCACCTTGATTTGGTGGTATCCTGATCGAAGATCAATCTTCGAAAAATAAACTGCTCCATGTAGCTCATCTACCAGCTCGTCAATCCTTGGTATCGAGTATTTGTTCTTAATAGTCTTCTTGTTTAGAGCCCTGTAGTCAATGCACATTCTCCATGTGCCATCCTTCTTCTTCTCTAATACTACTAAAGAAGCTAATGGACTAGAGCTAGGCCGGATGTATCCCATCTCCTACAGCTTCTGTATGGCCTTTTCTATATCGTCCTTGAACTTCTTTGGGTGCCTACATGGTGTAGTAATTACTAGCTTGGCCCCTTCCTCTAACTCAATGACATGTTCGAATCCTCGATCTGGTGGTCTTCCTATTGGTAGTGGCCCGAATACCTTATCATGCTTACCCAATAACTCCTGTATGTTTGCATGGTAATGCTGACGATCTTGGGATGGCTTTTGCATTATGACCAAACACTCCGCTGCGCATGCCACATCTCCGTGTCTAAAGAGAGCCTCCATGCATCTCTTGGATACAACCTTGGGTGCTCCTGATGACATACCCCTCAGGATAACCCGCTGACCCCTAGTATCTATGAATTTCATCCTCATCTCCTGATAATTCATTTTGAAGTCTCCAAGGGAATATAGCCATTGTACTCCCAATACCACATTGGTATCTCCTAGTTCCACCACGTAAAAGTCATCGATCAACGTGTAGTTGCCCAATGTCACATCCAATCGTCTAATCCTTCGGGTGCACATCATGTTGTACCGATCTGCCACTACTACTTCAAAATCCTCAAATTCCTCTGTGGGAATTTGTCTCTTGGTAACCAATGCTGCATCTATGAAATTATGGGTGGCCCCTCCATCAATCGACATTGTTACTCTTTGTCCCTGCAGAATGCCCCTGATTCAGAAGGTATAGTACCGGGGACTCTTGACAATGTGGCTATGGTCACCTTCTTGACCCCTTCATGTAATGGTGCATGTTTTGGAATTTCAAGGTGTGGTGCCTCACCACTGTTCTGACCCTCATCTGGACCATGCCGGTTCTCCTCCTCACCTTCATCTTCTTCATCAGATAGTACTTCAATATAATGGACCTTTCCCTTGCCCATACATCGGTGACCTGGTTCCCATGGATCCTTGCAACTAAAGCATAGTTTCTTTCTTCTAAGCTCTCTCCTAGTGTCTTCGTCCAACCTGTCTTTCCCTGTCCATGTCTGCTGGGTAAACTTTGTCGCTGGCCCCTTCTGAGGAATGAAGGTCTTTAGTGGGGCCTTTTTGACCGTTGTGTCTGCTATATCCTGAGTTTTCTTGATGGCATCTTGTAATCTGGGTGGCCTAAAAGCCTTAACCCAACCCTTCAAGGGTTCAGTTAACCCCTCTGTAAATAGCATCACTAACCTTTGTTCTAAGATGTCAGTTACCTTGACAACCAACCTCTGAAACTCTGTGATAAATGCCTCCGGTGTACCTGTTCGTCTCAACTGGGCCAACTCCTTGAAATGAATGTCAAGATCCTTCCTTTTGAACCTGTCCATCACCCTTTGGGTGAATTCTACATATGGTGTAATGTTAGCATGTCCAAGGGTGACCAACCCATGATGCCACCATTCATGAGCCTCCTCATCCAAATGTAAGGTGGCAATCTTGATTGCCTCTGCCTCGGTCATTGGGTTGAACTGGAGGTAAGTGTCCATCTTCTGCACCTAAGCGCTAGTTGAACTCTTAGTTGATCCATCGAAAGAGGGAATAGTTAACTTGCCCACCCTGCGCATAAGATCATAGTTTTGCTGGTACTGCACTACTTTTCCAATCCCTTGGTTTGTTCCTATATTTAGCATTTTAATAGTCTTGGAAAGAAAATGCTTCCTGGAAACCTTCTNCGAT
The DNA here is from genome assembly GCA_010110895.2 of Picea sitchensis. Taxonomy (NCBI): domain Eukaryota; kingdom Viridiplantae; phylum Streptophyta; class Pinopsida; order Pinales; family Pinaceae; genus Picea; species Picea sitchensis. The sequence goes on along the minus strand of SNQJ01S0016807.1, from coordinate 33,192 downwards.
GACCAATCCGCAAAAGGGGATTTGGTCCTAATACAATTACCGACATGATTAATCCACAATGTGGATTAATCTTAATAATAAAATAACAATAATAATAAGAATACTCTTCGCAGTTACATTATTTCAACAAAAGCATAGATAAGGTTGAGTCACATAACTAAGCTCAAAGAAATATACTAACAATAACACCATATAATATTATCAATGAATAACTGGTGCATTTATTACAATGGAGTTTACCTCCTTATATATCATTGTTGACTAAGAAAATCATTTTCACTTATGAATGTGGGATAGATCGCTTTACACAAAAGGTGAACATTAACATATCCTAGTGTGCATGGGCTAGGAGAAGAAAAGAGGATATCATTTGTTCGACTTGGTGGGAAAGCTAAATGGAGACACTTAGATTGGAGGGTGTAACTAAGTGGTAGATGTTTAAATACCTCATCAAATCCCATTTTTTCCCTATTGGGTATGAAGAGGACCAGAGACTTTGTTGGCAGTACTATTGGAAAAAACAAGGGAAAGGTGTTCAAGAGTACAACATCTAGTTCCAAAAACAAGCCATTTAGTTTGGAATATCTCCCAAGAACACTGATGTAGTCACCAAGTATTTGGGTAGTCTACTCAATGATTTAAAGAGACAAGTGATGCTCTGTAAATCTAAGTCCATTGAAGAAGCCCATTGCAAGCACAATATATGGGTATGGGCAAAAATAAAGGATATCCAGGTGGTTCTAAGAAAACAGAGAAATAGGGTGCTTCTGAGGGAAAGAAGAAGTGGAAAGGAAAAGGAAAGAAGACTGTTGCCGTTTCACATTAATGCAAGGATCTAAACAACCACCATAACCATTGTAGCATGGATGGCCATACCAAAGACACGTGTTGGAAGCTACATCCTAAGTTGAATCCAAGGAATTGCAAGAAGGATCTGAAAAAGGAGACAAGTGATGCACTTTAAACCTAAGACCATTGATGAAGCCCATTGTAAGCACAATATTTGGGTATGGACAAAAATAAAGGATAGCCAAGTGGTTCTAAGAAAACAATGCAATAGGGTGCTTCCAAGGGAAAGAAGAAGTGGAAAGGAAAAGGAAAGAAGAATGTCGCCATTGCACATTAATGCAAGGATCCAAACAACCACCATGATCATTGTAACATGGATGGCCATACCAAAGGCAAGTGTTAGAAGCTACATCCTGAGTTGAATCCAATGAATTGCAAAACGGATTCGAAAAAGAAGAACATGTTAAGCATGGATATAGGGAACCAAGTAGAGAGAAGATCAAATGTAGACAAGAAGATTTCTTGCACTATAACGTGGAGGGAGGTGAACATAAGCAACTTTCATCACAAGAAAGAGAAGGAGATGACCAAACTCTTTCATATCAAGATCCAAGTCAAGAAGACAAAGGTGGATGCTCTATTTGACTTCGGTTCATAAGCCAACCTCATAATAGAGGATTTGGTAGGTAAGCTTGGATTGAAAGTACACGACTGTCCTTTCCCATACCCACTGATATGGGTAAATAAGGATGATGAGTTGTAAGTTACTAAGCAGTGCAAGATCACATTTACCATTAGCAGAAATTGCATTGATGAAGTAGAGGTAGATATAGTGCCACTTGATGTGTGTGGTGTAGTGTTTGGGAACCCTTACATGTACTTGAGAGAAGCAATCTTCATGAAGAGAGCAAACCAATACCGATTGGTCAAGGATGGAAAATGTTTCATCATTAATGCACACAAAAGTTGTAACCAAGACATGACACTAATCAACTCAAGTGGGAAGTTTGTACTACTTTTCTTGAGACATAATCAACAAGGAGATGAATTGGTAGGAGTGAAGGAATCTCTAGAGGGATGTAGAAAAATACGAAAAGTCTAGTTGGAGAAGCTTTTGCAGACATACAAATAAGTGTTCCAAGAGCTTCAAGGGGTATTACCGAAGAGAGGAGTGGAGCATGCGATACAATTGTTTCTTCACTGTCCATTGCCAAAGAGAGGATTGTATAAGCAATTCGTACTAGAAGAAGATGAAGTGAAGAAATAGTTGCAACAATTGTTGGAGCAGGGAGTCATATGACTACCTCACCTTGTGGATCATCTACCGTCATAGTGCCCAAGAAAGAAAGGACTTGGAGAATGCGTGTTGACTATAGAGCTCTAATTATGATCACTATCAAGAATTGGTACCCATTGCCTAGGATTGATCACTTGTTGGACTCATTGTAACATTCCAAATGATTCACCAAACTGGCTCTCAAATTGGGATAACACTAGGCATGAATCAAATAAGAGGACACTTGGAAGACCACCTTCATGTCAAGGCAAAGTTTGTATGAGTGATTACTGATTGGTAATGTCATTTGGTTTATTTAATGCACCGACTACTTTTACGTGTTTGATGAATGATGTAATGCATCCTTACCACGGGGCATTTGTAATAGTGTACTTGGATGAAATTTTTCTCTACTAGGAAGAGCATGTCTCGCATTAGATAAGAGACATTGAGGGAACACATGTTGCTAGGGAACCTTAAGAAATGTGAGTTTGCCTAACAATCTCTAGTGTACTTGGGGTATGTGATTAATGGAGAACTTTAGATTTATCCCGCAAAGATGGAGGCCTTCATTAAATGGTCAACCCTGACTAATGTTATTGAAGTGTGGAGCTTTGTGGGAGCAACCTAGTAGCTATGAAAGTTCGTAGCTTCCTTTAGCTATGGCTGCACCACTTCATATTATAATGACCAATGGAAATAGGATCCAATGGTAAAAGACTCGACAAAAGGATTTTGAAGAAATCAACATAAATTCAATGAAGCTCTAGTTTTGCCATTGCCTAATCTGCAGAATCCTTTCAAAGTGGAGACTGATGCAAGTGGGTATGCTATGGGAGTAGTGTTGATGCAAGGAGGTAAGCTTGTCTGTTATCATTCTAAGTTGTTTCATGGTGCATTCTTGGACTTCCCCACCTATGACGAGGAGTTCTATGTCTTAGCGCAAGAATTTACGAAGTGGAAGCACTATCTAATGGGTATGGAGACCGTCATCTCATCAATCGCTAGCCCTTACAATACTTGCAAGTCCATAGTAATTTACAACAAGTAAGACTACTACAAATGGATGAGATTTTTGCAACAATTTCATCTAGTCATCAAGTATAAGAAAGTAGACATTAGGAAGTTGGTAGATATGTTTGTACTCTTATGCACATGGAGACTTTCACCCAGGATGCATACAAATAGGAATACATAGAAGACGAGGACTTCAAGGAGATATTCTAGTAGCTACACGACCAAGTTCATGAAGAATAAGGTGACAACAAAGCTGACTACCATGTCTAAGATGGGTTGCTCTACAATCTAGGTAAGCTCTATGTGCCTAAAGGTGAGAGAACACAACTTATAAGATAGTCTCGACTCTCATACCTTCAAACTTGTAGGTCATTTTGGTGTTGGAAAAACAATAGCCAACTTGTAGAGATATTTGTATGGGCCCAAAATGGAAGATGCAGCTTGGTTCTTTAGAGGATGCATCCTTTGTTGTACTAGTAAACCCAACAATAGAAAGCAAGGTCTATACTACCCCTTACCTACACCTACTAGGCCATGGGAGAGTATCTCCATGGAATTTTTGGGTGATTTGCCAAGAACCAAGTAGGGGCATGACTACCTCTTTGTGCAAGTGGATAGATTTGGTAAGATGTGCATCCTAATGCCTTGTAAAAGACCATCAAGGGACAAGATGCAATATTCATGCTCTTTGAGAGGGTTGGTGATCTGATTTTAGGAAGAAAATCGGACAACAACTCAAACAATATAGAATTAACCAAGTTATGAGCAAAAGGATTGATAGAAATGAAGCAAATAATTGGAATACACACAAAACTCCTTAGCCATCAATGACATTTCTTCTCCTGATGTGTCATCTACTACAATGGGTGTGCATGTCTTGGCATGCAAAATTGGTTTCTATTCTTGGTGTGTGTGGAATGCTAAGTGTGCGTGTGGATTATTGAAATGGGTGTGTGTGTGCTGCTATTGAAAGGTATGTGCACAGGCTAAAACTTGGTGCACACAATAAATATTTGGTGCACCAAATGTTCTAGAGGTTGTGTAGGCGTCTAAGGTGTTGCTCCTCGACCTTGTTCATTTGTGGCAATAGGAAGCCACCAGAGACATTGTCCCTTGGTCCTCGAGGAGGGGGGGAGTGGGGGGTTTAGGCATTGTGTTTCCCATTGTTGTGCTAGTGCACACATTGATAGGGTGTTGAAGTACCTTGGATGGATGAGGATGGCATATAGAATAGGTGCTTCTTGGCATGCATAGAGATGTGTGCAAAAGACTTGTGGCTACACTTTGATTAGTTTGGGACCTGGGTGCACTTTGGGATACTAAGAAGCATCATTTATGACAAAGGCAAAAGATTTATTAGTGCCTTTTAGACTACACTTTTGCAAAAGATGGATAACAAGTTGAAGGGATCTACAACTTTCCATCCACAAACAAATTGATAGACAAAAGTGGTGAACTAAAATTGAGGGGTTACAATCAAAAGAATCAAAGGATGATGGACCCTATTACTAGTTTGAAACATTGACTCAATAATCTCTGGTGTAGATTCTTGTGAAGTCTCAATGAATAATCTGATTAACCACATGAGCTTAAATGAAAGCATCCAAGGACCTAAGATGAGAATTTGATCTACATTTAGCGCTCTTATAACTGTGTAATCCATTCATTCACCAATAAGTCCCCTTTTGAAACTTGTTTTGGATATTTTCCACCTTCACCTCTAGATGTTGTGTATGGACAACATGGAGGAGAGAATGGAGACACCATAGGAGAAGCATTGAAGGATGAAAAATTCATAGATAAGATATAGAAAATCCATTTGCGAGTATAGGAGATACTACATGAATCTCAAGAAAAGTACAAGACCAGACATGATCAACATAGGATTGAGAAGACATTCAAGGTAGGAGACCAAGTCTGGTTGCTCCCAAACAAGTAGAGGTTGCAAGGGCTTGGTAAGAAAATTGCCTCTCTAAGATACGGGCCTTTCAGATTGTTGGAATAGATAGACCATAATGATTACATTGTACAAGCTTAGTTTTCCTCCATACATGCACATTTACTTAGTATTTAATGTGGAGAATCTGAAACTCTACATACCATTTGTGTTTGATAAAGAGAATGAGGGGAAGTCTTACCTTCCATAGAAAAGTTAGCACTGGATGCTCAAGTAGAGTTAGTCGAAGCCAGGGCTTTGTTAAAGAATACCATAGCAACTAGAATGGGTCAACACGAACTTTGGAAGATTGGGTTAAAAGGACAATATCTAGGCAAAGCCAAGTGGCACTTCAAGGAGAAATTGAGGAAATGTTTCCTCATGTCCTCTAGTAAGATTTCAGGGACCAAAAGTCTCCCAAAATGGGGAGGTATGATATGAATTGGATCACTATATAATTTTCATCCTTTCTGGTATTTTTTGGGGCGAAGAATTGGATTTATGGACTTATAGAGTCCATTTTTAGAACCAATCTTGAAATCCACCGAGCAGGGCCAAAAATTCAAAACTACCCGTTTGGGGCCCGAAAATGCACTTGTGGGGTTGAGAAATGGCTTCATTGGTGTAGTGGATGGCCAAAGGGGGTAGTACACGTCAATAGCTTTCAAACGAGCTCTCGTAGACCAAAAACAAAGTTTGTATGAGAATGTTATGATCTTCAAAAGTTGACCTATGCTTTGACCATCTCAGTACCAAGTGGAAGCCATGTTATCTCACATAGGTCACATATGTGCAACTGGACATGAATGGTCTTTGAAGGATATTCTAGAGGGTCACAAATCCTAATCCTAAATGGTAGTTTAGGAATGCAAAAACCCTAAACCTATCCCTAATGATTATCAAGACATGTTAAAAACTGAGCCACAAGGGAAGAAAGGTGTTCCATTCCTATTGTATTGATTTATTGTTCCATAGCTTAGTAGAGAAAAGCAGTGGGATATCACAAAGGAAATAAAGTAGGTGATCTTGTAGTAGCCTATTCAGGCCACGATGTCCATTTGCTCCATAGCGAGTCCTTATTTATTGCTAGAGTTTTCACCCTCAGGCTTCTCTAGGGTATATCTTGTGTTCAATGTGTTAATGGTGTGCACTTTTTATTACTATAATTTTTTTCTTATTCTCTCAGTGATTTTTTATATTGAAAGTGGTATGCATCTAATAATAAAATCTTAATCATAAGTAATCATGGTGCAATACAATATAATCTCACTGTAAGTAATCACAATGCAATAGAGTATAATCTCATTGTATTGTAGTAACATATTTAGATGTGTTGTGACACACTGCCTTGTGAAATATCCACAATAGTTGATTTGAATTGGATCTTTGTCAATCTCTTTTGTAAATTTTGTAATAAGCATGTCCTTGTGTATATTTATATATTTATTTTGTCTTTTGGCAAAATTGGAAGGGAAAACGAACCATTGTGATGGTTGGCCTTCCAAAGGTAGCCCATTAAAAACTAAAGGATATAGTAAGGATGGGGGAACAAGTGAGGTGCAAGGAGAATTAGGGAGAACAGTAGCAGAAGTGAAAGCTCGAAGAGGGTAACCTACTTGAAGTTTGGTGGACGAAGGAGTCAAGGAGCCTGTCCACACTGAGCGAAAGTTTCTCTGAGCCATGGCCATCTACAATTTTGATATTGACAAGTAACAATACACAGTTTGTGTATAGCTCACCCCTCTGTAATTATATCTCGAGCTTAATAAAATATCCAATAAATGTTGGCTTTCTAGGGTCAAATCCATGCTTACTGTGTGATTGTGGGTTGGTATCTCCTTTGATTTTCATTGTTGTTCTTTTGAATACTCAGTGATTACCGTGTGATTGTGGGTTGGTATCTCCTTTGATTTGCATTGTTGTTCTTTTGAATACTCGGAGTCATTGTTAATTATACAATACCACAGTTTGCTTGCTGGAATTCATTGCATGATTATCATTTTCCATTTGCTGGTTCAATTAAATGGCCGAGTAGTAATACACCTACAACCTACTTAAAACTACAACACTACCATGAATTCATGAACATTGGTGTATTTTGTTTTGTTAAGTAACCACATGCTATAGTAGATTTCATTTAATTGCTCCTTGATTAAGTCATTAGTGGCATCCGTTTTCCTTATAAATTATGCATGGGTGGAACCCCTGCCCAATCAACCTTGTGTTGAATCACTGGTATGTGTATAGACTGCATTCCATCTTTGGAGGATGTGATGGTGTTATTCAATGGTTTATAGATTGGCTTGTTAAGTATTATATAACTCATACAATTGATGCGTCACTGTGCTAGAGGAAAAGTCAGACTGTATGTTGAGGGCCGAGTCTAGCTGCTAGGTATAACGATTTCATTTTAGAAGTTAAAACTCAACTTAAATCCCATCCAATCCTAGCATCCACAAGGCATGAAGTCAACGTGCATCGAATTGCGGTAAGTTGTTATGCGTAGAGTTGTCTTGGTCCTCAACAACTTGGCCCTTGCCTATATCCATAGGTTGACTTCTTTAACCTCTGTTCTGTTTTAGAAAAATATCAACTATGTTCACCAAAGCATGACCTATAGATTTGGTAAATTGTGAAATCCTGAAGATTGCAATAACCAGATGTGTTATTTTTGGTTTATAAAATAGCAAGAAGTTGAGAATTTTGATTACTTTGTTGCTGTATTGTTAATTGGTTTGAAGAACCAGAGAGGTCAAAGTTATTTTTTTTTAAAACTCTATTCTTTGAGAATGCCATAGTCAAAGGTAGCACCTAAGGATGTTAAATCTGCATACTGTACTTCAAATTGCAATAGATGCTTGTAGTCTGGAGCTAAGCCCTTACATAGAAAACCAAATTGCATTCCGCAAAAGATCCGTGTTGATGAAATGGATAGGACATAGGCACTGTTTACGGATCATCTGGTATCAGAGCAAGTTCCGAAGACTTGGAGAACACCTACATGGTAAACACTTGCAGCTAGTACCAAAGTAGTGGACAAACATTGTTACCAGGCCTACAATGAAGTAGAGAACCATCAATGGCGGGGAGTACTCATGAGGAACATGACAAGGAAGACCCAAAGGTCATATTTGCTTGGATGAAGCAAAGCATTGCGACATTGACAAAATTGGTGACATAGTTGTTGGTGAAGAAAGATAGGGAAGAAACCTCAGCAGAAACTGAGCATGAAGAAGATAAGGCACACCAAGAAGAGCCCATGTGTAATGATTTGGGTAAAAACCATTCTTTTTCTTCATTTTCCCATATTCCTTTCAAAGTTGAAGCAAAACTTGAAATACCCATGTATGATGGTCAAATTAATGCTAAAGTCTTGGATAGTTGGTTGAAACAATTGGAAGTTTACTTTGGTCTTTATTAAATCGAGAAACATAGCAGATCTCCTTTGCTTGTTTGAATATGACTAAACATGCTCTGTTGCTATGATGGGAGAGTTATGTGGATGCACTGAGAATAGGCAAGAAGCCTATGGTTATGAAATGGGAAGACTTCAAGGCATTAATAAATTCACAATTCTATCCCATAGGCTACGAAGAGGAGTAGCTCATGAAGTGGCAATACCTTCGGCAAGAGCAAGGACAAGGAGTGCAAGAATACACTTCTGAGTTCAGGAGGTAGGCTATCGGGTTGGTTATCTCTTTAGAAGAGCCAAGAGTGGTGGTGAAGTACCTTGGAGGAATTTTCAGCCATATCTGTAGACAATTGCATTTTCATGGTGTGAAAAACATAGATGAGGCGAGCAAGAAGGATCTCTACAATGAGTTAGACTCAAAGAAGGGAAACAACACATGGGCCAAGAAGAGACCAACAAGAAGAGAGACAAGAAGATGGCAGCCATAGTTGAAAAAAGGAGGGATCCTAATAAACATTGCAAACATTGTGATGTGAATGGGAACATGGAAGAGAAGTGTTGGAAACTTTATCCGAAATTGTGTCCAAAGTGGCTAAAGTCCAAAGGGAAAGAAAAGGCATCTACTGAGAAAAAAGAAGAAGAAGTAGAAAGAACCTCTAATCCGGACGAAGCCGTAGTTTGCACCCCATTGCAGTAACCAAAGGTGAGTGGAGATAAACATGCACTGCTCCGAATCAAAGTTCAATTGAAGAACTGGAAGGTAAATGCTATGTTTGATAGTGGTTCTCATCTCAATGTAATCTGGTTTCTGAAACTTTAGTTGATGAGCTTGGTCTAGAAACTTATGATCTAGTGCAACCAAGTTCCCTAGTATGGTTGCAATGGAAATTTGTTATGAGAATCACTCGGAGATGTAAAATCAAGTTTTCCATTAGTGTTAGCTATGTTGATGAAGTAGAATGTGAACTTGCACCATTGGATGCCTGCGGAGTGATATTTGGTAGCCCATACATGAAATAGRGATGCTACCTTCTACAGGAGAGAAAACAGATACTACTTGGTTAAGGGTGGCAAGGCCTACTTCGTCAAAGCACACCAAGAGAGAGAAAGTAACTCCTCTAGCAGCAAAACAGGGGTAGACAAGCAAGAAACAAACAATCTTTGTCAGCAATGGAATGCGGGATATGGAGAGGCAAATGGAGACCCTGTGCTTCCATCTCCCTAATGGTCCATCTTTTGGGGACCAAAAGCCTTCAAATGGGGAGATGCGATCCGAATTGGATCTTTGTCAAACCTTTTTGTAAATTTTGTAATAAGCATGTCCTCGTTTTTGTCTTTTTATTTTTTCTTTTGGCAAAATTGAAAGGGGAAATGAACCATTGTGATATTTGGCCTTCCAAAGGCAGCCCATTAAAAACTAAAGGCTATAGCGAGGAAGGGGGAACAGGCGAGATGCAAGGAGAATTGGGGAGAACAGTGGCAGAAATGAAAGCTTGAAGAGGGCAACCTGCTCTAATTCAGTGGACGAAAGAGTCAAGGAGTCTATCCACACTGAGTGAGGGTGTCTCTGAGCCATGGCCATCTGCAATTTTGGTATTGACAGTGACTGACAATACACAGTCTATGTATAGCTCACCCCTCTAATTATCTCCCGAGCTTAATAAAATCTCCAATAAATGTTGGCTTTCGAGGGTCAAATCCGTGCTTACTGTGTGATTGTGGGTTGATATCTTCTTTGGTTTGCATTGTTGGGATTTGGGTACCTCAGGAAGTGGTCCCCATGTGCTTATGAGTCTCTAAGCACAAAGGGGGAAGACTATTACCCTTGTACTTTACTTTATGATTCTAATTTCACTTTGACTTAGGAGATTTAAGTCAAAAGTGAAATATGTTACTTAAGTCATAAAGTGACAATTAATTCACAATGTGGGTGAATTAATAGACATAAAGCAACTAAGGAAAGTGGGTTTCCNCCATTGATTAGACTTGGCTAGATCTAATCTAGGCCATTGATCTTTTAGGGTTGGCCAAAGGAGGCTAAAGAGAGGGTAAAGTGTATTATTGAGATTCATTCTTCACTTGTGAGTTTTGGAGAAGAGAGGAGGGTGCATTTCTTTTGGAGGAGGAGGGCGCACTTCATGAGGGTTTGAGAGAAACCCTTGAGAGCTTGAGGAGAAGCTCTTGTTTGGTTTGAGCTTGCATGGAGAGCATGTCCATGGAGTTTTAGCTTCTATCTCTTGGAGGGAGCATGCCATATGGAGGAGGGGCGCATCTACTAGAGGAGGGCGCATTTATTATCCTTCATTTTCTCATCAGGAGAGGAGGACTTGTCACCTTGAGATGAGGTCTGTTGCATAGGGAGAGGAGAGCTTGGGCGCTTGCTTCTGTGGAGAGAGGCATTCAATTTATGGCTCAGTTTATTTATGGTGATCATTTCTGCTAGGAGGAGGGCGCACCTGTGGAGTGGGTTGACAACTACCTGGTAGGAGCACTGCTTGGAGGATTCGAGCTCTGACAGTTTCAGTGGAGAGGTAGCACAGAAGAGCACATTCCTGTGGAGGGATTTCTTCATTGGGTCAAAGAGGAGCTAGAGCGCTTCATTTCAGTTCAAAGGGCAACAAAGGGAGAGGGCGCACCTGAGTTTAGGCACTTCTCTTTCTGGATCTTGTGGCAAGGCTTGTGAGGAGCTTGCTATGTATACAGGTTCCATTGTATTTCATTACTTGTTGTATATCTTGCTTTGATCATCATTATATAGGCATATATCCCAAACTGGTTTTCCCCGTGGGGGTTTTATCCAGGGTCATGTTGACCAAAAATACCTGTGTACAAAAATGCATGTGTTATTTTTTTAGATCTTCTTATTTTCAGCTGTAAAGATCTTTAGGCGTGTTGTATTTATTTTAGTATGCATGTGCTAACTTCTGGTTACTAAAACTACATGCTAGAGCACCTAAAATTGCAAATACAACCACAACAAATCAGCAAGAAGTTCTTGGACTGTTGGCTGTTATAAAACAGCAGCATATACTTTACTTGACAGTTGAAACTTAGAGCCTAACTGTGGTCAAAGACAGACCCAGTAGGCAAGCTTGATAGGACCTGAAAATCTTCATGCATTGCTGTTCTTTTGAATACTCAGAGTCATTGTTAATTATACAATACCATAATTTGCTTGCTGGAATTCACTCCATAATTACCTTTTCCATTCGCTGGTTCAATTACATGGCTTAGTAATACACCTACAGCCTGTTGAACATAGCAACACTACCATGAATTCATGAATGCGGGTGTATTTTGTTTTGTTAAGTAACCACAAGCTACATCAGCTTGGCGTTAATTGCTCCCTGATTAAGTCATCAGTGGCATCAATTTTCCTTCTGAATTAAGCGTGGGTGGGAGCGCCAACCCAACCAACCTTGTGTTGAATCACTGGTATGTGTATAGACTGCATTCCATCTTTGGTGGATGTTATGGTGTTATTCAACTGTGTATAGATTGGCTTGTTAAGTATTATATAGCTCAGACCGTTGATGTGTCACTGTGCTGGAAGAAAAGTCAGACCGTGTGTTGAGGGCCGAGTCTAGCTGCTGGGCATAATGATTTTGTTTGAGAAGTTTAAACTCAATTTAAATTCCATCCAATCCCAGAATCCACAAGGCATGAAGTCGATGTGCATCGAATTGAGGTAAATTGTTATGGGTAGAGTCGCCTTGGTCCTCAGCGACTTGGCGCTTGCCTATATCCACAGGCTGACTTCTTTAACCTCCGTTCTGTTTTAGAAAAATATCAACTATGTTCACCAGAGCACAAGTTCTGCAGATTTGGTAAATTGTGAAAGCCTGAAGATTGCAATAACCAGATATGTTATTTTTGGTTTATGAAATATCAAGAAACTGAGAATTTTGATTACTTTGCTGCTGTATTGTTGATTGGTGTGAAGAACCAGAGAGGTCAAAGTTTTTTTTTGAAAGCTCTATTCTCTGAGAATGTTGGCACAGCCAAAGGGAGTGCCTAGGATGTTGAATCTGCATACTGTACTGCAAATCGCGATAGATGCTTGTAGTCCGGAGCTGAGCCCTTACACAGAAAACTAATTTGAATTCCGCAAAAGATCTGTTTTGACGAAACAGACAGGCCATAGGCTCACCATTTGCGGATCAACAGTTTAGAGAGCATTGACTGACATTGCACTTATGTGGGACTAATCGAAAGGCCCAATTAATCTATTTGATTTGATGAGATGTTTTGCGAACATCCATCCAAAGGTTTGTTGCTTCATAGAAAGTCCAAAAACTCTGTTCTGGTAACTCATCTCATAATGGTAATTGTAGAGTCCATCGTTATTTGTACATAAGAACTTTGAAGGACTAGAATGTGTGTGTCTATATGCATGCTTCTAGTTGGAATTGCTATGCATTCGTATGTTCTCATTTGTTCTCTTCAAGTCACTCCCAATTGTGTAATGAGGGAGACTATTTAAGTTGTTGAGCATAGTGCAATGAAAGCATAACGGGAACAACTCTCAGTTCTCAGTGGGAAAAGAACATATGATTAGAAACCTGAGTTGGGGAAAAGGGTGGTGACTGTTACAGTTTTCTTCTTTTCTCTTTCTGTTTTTTGTTCTTGCCTTTTAAGTTATGTTTAGCATTTAATTAGATCTTTGGTCATAACGAAGGGATGAAAACACTTTAAATGTTATGAAGAAGGCAGGAGATAGTTTATTTGTCTAATAATTTTGGGTATCATAGGAACACTTTTCTGGTTTAGAACCATAATCCCCTATTTTGATACCTTGCTTATAGCTACTTTAAGATGTCTAATACTTCATTATTTATTTCCACATAGCTCCTTACCTTATCATTTATGATGTATTTACTTCATTGAATTCCATATAGCTCCTTTCCTATATAATGTACTTGCTTCATTATTGACTTCCACATAGCTCCTTTCTTTTTGCTTTATATACCATCTTCATCTTTCATTGCTTAGAATCAGCAACACTATCTTTACTTCGTTATTTTTCCTCAAAAACTGAGTCATATAGCATAGAAAATTACAGAAATAGCAGAATTAGGTGTGTGGAAGAGCTTTGCTCGCCTACCTAGGCAAGGAAGACTTTATGGCAGACTTCTTTTTTACTCTTATTACCTACCAAACAAAAAACAAATGCAAGGATTATAAACAGCTCTGTTTAGACTAAAATCAAATAAACTCTAGAATTAATAAAATTTGCAGTTTCTACTGAACTTGTAAAGATTGTAATTGAGTCATGTTTTTGTCATAAGGTTTGTCTTCGGCATCCTATCTCAGCTGTAGAGTTTATTTCATGTAGTAGAAGAGTGCTATTTGATAACGAGATAAATTTATTCTTGGATTGTTGGCTTACTTTAAAAAATGTTGTTATGAGTCCGAGATCAATGTTGGCCTTGAACTTTATGTCCTTGTGATTGGGTTATAGGAGCATGCTTTAATGGCAAGCGAAATTATTCTGGGTTGTTGTTGACTTTTAGATGAATAGCACGTAAAATTTGATGTTTGAGGGGCATGTTTCAGAGTAGTTATGAACAAAGTAGATATTCTGAAACCTTGTATGAGGTATCAATTAGATGAATGTTGGGGCTAAGTGGAATTTCTTTTAAACGAGATTTATCTTAAGTCTTTTTGGTTGGCATCTTCATAGCTTGGCCCTTAGTAATTTGCGGACAATCTTGCTGAATTTTTTGTTGCTGGTTATGTCCAAGTGGAATTGTGCCATATTTTTTTATTTGCAGAGGGTAGGCTATACTTTATTTTACAATGAAAATAAGCTTAGCCTTGTTGAATTTTTTGTTGCTGGTTATGTCCAAGTGGAATTGTGCCATATTTTTGTATTTGCAGAGGGTAGGCTATACTTTATTTTACAATGAAAATAAGCTTAGCTTCCCTATGGACAGTGGCAACCTTATTCTAACAATCCTTTCATAGTAACATGATTCCAAGCAAAATATTTTAGCGAGATATACTTTGTAGTAGGAATCGTATCTGAACGTGTGAATGCCAATGGCAAATGGATGAACAGGACTGTGAATGCACACATATAAATAGCTTATTTTAGTTATGAACTTATGATAGATAGAGAATGGACACATTCACCAATTTCCCTCTGCTACTGATAGTTCTTTTTCCTTTTAGATACTAATTGTTTTCTCAGAATACTTATTCACTGTTGTAAGCATTTCATACTTGGAACTTAAACTGTTGGGAAATGTGCTTTTTTGCAGTGGATGATTTGGATCGATGCAATGAAAAAGTGGGAAAAGCTGCCAACAGAAAATATGTCAACCGGAATCGCTCTGAGATTGCTAAAGAGACAACTGTTAGAAGGATGGGTGCTAAAGAAAATCTTTATTTTCCCTTTATAGAAGGCTATGCATTTGTGGCAACCATATGGGTGGGCATGGACGGTTTCCATATGACTGTTAATGGGAAACATGTCACTTCATTTGAATACCGTGAGGTACATGTCCGGTGAGGTACATATAAGTAGACAGTCAAACCAAGGGATTTAATAATGAATCTAGACATTATATCAAATAATTAAATAAAAAATGAACACAAGTGAAATAACAAGAAGGCATTGTTTTTTTGATATCAGTGTTTATATATACTAATTCTACCTTCGCATGCATTCTGCAGAGTCTTGAACCATGGTTGGTGAATGGGGTAAGATTTACACAAGATCTTAAGCTTCTTTCTGTATTAGCAAGTGGTTTGCCCACATCAGAATATCTTGATTATGTCTTCGATTTGGAGTCCCTTAAAGCAGTTCCTTTAGTTCCTCAGAAGAAGCTTTCCATGTTTATTGGAGTATTCTCTACAGCAAACAATTTCAACCGCAGAATGGCAGTTCGTAGGTCCTGGATGCAGTACAAGGCTGTAAGAGCTGGAGATGTGGCAGTGCGCTTCTTTGTTGGGCTGGTAAATTACTTACTTTTAACCAATGATTAAGAAGCTGCTTTTCCTTTTATCTTCTCAGCCACAAATTCACTTTTAAATTATCTTGATTCATGATGTAGGAAGAAATATGTTTTTCAACCAAAGAAGGCATTATATATGAAATTCCTCACTGCACAAATTTCTGGTGATTGTGATTGCAGTCTCTTACCTACAAGAAATACTTAAATCCTATTCTTTACTTCACTCCAATTACATGCTGCCCTTTTTCAAGAACTTATCTTTTATTTTTGTTCGCCAGTGGTAGAGTTAATGTTTGATAGTAGTATATAATATTTGGCATTTTAGGCTTTAACTTCATGGTTGGTCTTTAAGAATAAAATTCTGCGTTTAGTTCCAAATCTTAAGCCACATACAGGTAAAAATTAAAATTGCTATTCGTCCCTTTCTATATGACTGCTTTAAAACACTGCTTGACGCTTTTCCTTCTAATGTATGGTCCTCTTTCCAAGTTCATTTTTTTCATGTCTTATACACATGAAATAGAAATCCTGTTATCTTTTCAATTTTGTATGTTTTTCCCAGTTCTTTTTATCATCGCAATTTATTGCTTACAATAAAAGAAATAGAAATATAATTTCCCATCATTTATGAATAGAAGTGTTTCTTTCTTTTGCCATGCAATTGGTATTCCATTTGTCCTCTTTTGCTCACGCGTTTTTGTTTTTATTATTACCTCATTACTTTCACCTTGTCTTTGTCATATGGAAAAGTTTCCTATCATTAAATCTTCTTGGTACAATGCTAGTAATAAACTAGTTTAGGCAGTTAAAACTTAAGATAAATAAGGGATTTTGGAGTGTTTCAAGAGGAAAATGCATGCAACATCAAATAGATTCAGGGTCATGCCCTGCAACTTTCTATTAAGTTACATTCTTTAAAGCTCTAGTAAATTAAAGTTTTTGCGTAACAAGTTAACTTTGTATATGGCAATAGTCATCTCGTATTACTTGCCACTGATGGGGAATCTTCGTCCTAGTGTCCCATAGCAGGATTTTCCATAATGTTTTTGTCAACTTAAGGGTACCCAAATATTGGCACGATTTTAGCGATATTCCAACCTTAGGTTAGTCCATTCCCAAGCACATTTCTATCAAATTTTCTAAAGGGGTTTGGGATAGAGCTCTTAGGGAGGTGTGCCCTTTTGGGCCTAATAAAATAACAAGGTCATGTGCCTCCTACAAAAGGTCATACTGGTCATCAATTTTTGGGATTTATTAAGTTAATGGACACAATGTATAACTTGCAATACCTCAATCTTAGTTTGGGATATGTAGAATGTCTACATGTTGAATCAAGTGACCTATCAACATTTGAGAGTTGTAGGACAACAACTATGTTAGGGTGTATAGAAGAGAATAAAATGGGGAGTTAATTTACAACCATAAGAAACAAAATCCTATGTATTTGGCATGGGATAACTGGGTTAGATCTTGGTGTAGTTGGGGTTGTGGTGTGCCCAATTCACCACCTTCTACCGTTGTGCAGCGACCTGCAACTCTATGTTAGAACCTACTAGACTAATAGACTTGCACTAATTGCAAGTCATATAACCTTATTCACGCATATAACCAGGTCCAGTAAGCAACAAATCCCATTCAAGCACATATAACAAATCTTTCGGATGAAATATGCAAATAATCAGGTAATAGATGAATGATGAATGAATGTAAAAGGAGTACTCCGTGCAACGTGTGTTCAAAGTGGCGCATGCCAGTTGACCTACGTATGCCCAACCACACATTTATTAATAGTTGCTATTCTAGCTTACCTAACTAGCCTAGGCAATGGATGTTTATGTTCATAACAAGTCCTCCCCCTTCAAGATGCTTTGTCCTCAACACAGAATTTGGAGAGTTTTTTGCAGATTAACGACAATACATCCTTACAATATTTCTTCAATGCCTCATTCAATGACCATACAAGATGTGAACCTGTGTGCATCCCTACAAGGTATCGAAATAACCTCCTTTGTGCTTCATCCAACCTTTTGTTGAAAAATGTCTTCCCTCTTGGATTAACAATGAGCCAGTAGTAATCATGTTTGCATCACAATCAACTTTGAACACTTTGTTGGAATCTAGTAATGTTGCTTCTATTATCTTCTTCTTTAGCAGTTCAAAATTGCACAATACATTTCACACCATTGGAATCCTCATGCTTTCATACTTTTTGTCATCAACATGCATATCCTATTGAATTCTCTTATGAACTTTCTTTAAAATTGCAATGTCAAGGAAACTTATTACCTCTATGACATTGCATGACGTGGGCCATTCCAAAAGCGCCTCCACCTTCTCTATATCCATGTGCAATCCATCTTGAGACACAATGAACCCAAGGTACGCCAGTTCCTCCTCGAAGAATTCACATTTTTTCAAGCTAATGTGCAATGTGTCCTTTCTTAATGCTTCAAATACTAGCTTCAAATGTTGTAAATGTTCTTTCCTACTCCCATAGAAAATAAATATGGTGTCCTAGTAAACAACTCCAAACTTACCAATGTATGGTTGCAATACCTCCATCATCAATCACATGAATTTGCTTGGTGTGTTGGTTAGTGAAAACAGTGTAACCAACCACTCATACATTTTTTCCTTGGTCTTGAATGCAATTTTCCAAACTTGTCATCTCTTTGATCCAAAATTGGTGATATCCATTATTCAAATCAATCTTCGCAAAGTATTTGAAGCCACTCAAATTGCCCATCCTTGCCAATGGGAGCATGTATCTAATTTTAATCTCGTTCAATGCTCTGGAGTTTGTGCATATCCTCCACTATCCATCTTTCTTGGACGTGATCAATGTCAATACCTCTCATGGGCTATACACTCCCTAATTAGTCTTTTCAACAATAATTCTCCAAATTTGTTGTTCAATTTCATTCTTTTCATTGGAATCATCCCATTATCTACTTGATCAATAATGTCGTACCGAAATCAAGCCAATCTCATGCACTAGCCGCCTCTTCTGTGATAATCCGTCTAGCTATTTTGTGTGAGATGCCAATGTACTCTTCCAACAACTTTTTCATTTCATCGTGAATCTCGTTCTCATCGCGCTAGACCACTTTTCTTGGCACTATAGCATGATACTCAATTTTCTTCACCCCGCTCCAGGATTTCTTAACGATAGCTATAACAATTCTTTGGGCTTTCTTCCTTAATTGGTAGCAATCAAAATTTTATCCCATCCTCCATGATAGTGTAGGTGTTCTTTCTCCCATGATACATAATGATTCTCTCATATTGCCATGGTCTTTCAAATATGATGTGGCAAGCATCCATAGGTATAACATCACACGATACTTCACCTTGATACGCTCTTATGTGTACCACCACCCTACATCAATCTATTACAAGAACTTTGCATCTGTGCTAAAACTAAAATCATTGATATGGTTATGGATGCTTTCATCATGCTAAACCCAACTTCTCTACCATCTCAACTATAACTATCTTCTTATTGCCACAACTATCAGTTATAAGTTTTAACCTTGCTACACTTATATCTAGCTTTACATTTGGTTTTGAAGATATCCTTCCTCAACAATCAATCTTCCTTCGGTGCTTGTTGCTTTGTTGGTGCAATCATCCCTCTATGCATCATCAAGTTTTTTCTTGTTCTATTGTTGTTGTCACTAGTGCTTTGTCTTCAAAAGCTTCTCGATGTGCTAACTAGGATCTTTGTTTAGTTTTGCATGCATTCTCTCTTTGTGGACACTCAGATGATTTATGTGCTTATGCTCCATGTTGACCACCTATTTCAACTAGGGAGTCAACTCCATGTGCCATGAAGCTATGTACCTGATGGTGCAACAAAGTTTGAAGACTTACTGGTTCTGCAAGGCATTTTTGGCCTCGACACGTCTTTTGTAATTGGAATTTCCGCTCCCTTGCGTGGGATTGTAATGTAATGGGCCTGCATGGATCATACTTGTAGGTTAGTTGCCTAGGACTTTATCATTAGGGAAGTCCTTTCATCGAGTGTTTTTTTTTCCTCAGGTAATTAATTTGGCCTAACCAACGTTTTTAATTATCCTTGAGTTTTTCACTCCCACAATAATCCTCCAAAGTGGTGAAAGGCGTTCTAATGATCGAGCCCTATGAGTGACTAGGGTCTAGGAATATTGTAAATGACCATTCTAGACATATTCTAGAGTCTTGCGGAATTCTGTCGAGTCTAAGTTATTTTTTTTTTATTTTTTATTTTTAAATTACCTAGTTAATGGTAATTTTAATTATTTTTGATGTAAACATGTAAAAACTAGGTCTTTGGGATTTTTGATAGGGGTATTTGTACTCAAAAGAAATGGAATGAGACCCCCTACACCCTTGGACCAAGTTTCAGCTCAATTGGACAAGTTTTGCTAGGTCATTGCCCATGAGGAGTCCAAGTCAGTCTAGAGTCCACAATTTAATTACTTAATTGACAAAGTCAAAATGTCAATTCTTGTAAATAATGAAGCAAAAAGGTTAGAGAAAGAGTGGGAGATAATCCTAAACCCCTTCCTAAGTTAGATAAACACTTTTCCTAACTTAAACACCCCCCTCACCTTGCCACCACTTCATACCATCCATCTCCCTAAGGAAGCTGCGCCCCCCTTGAGGAGAAAATCAAGTAAAGTGAAAAATTAAATGAAGAAACTTGTTCTCTCCCTAAGTTCACTCCCCAAAGTCTAATTTTCTGTTGGACAAAGTAAAAAAGGTGCCACCTCACCCCCTCGCTCATCTACCAAAACCCTAACATGCTCAAAACCCTAAAAGTGTGCCCCCCTTGAGATGCTCAAAGACTCTTGATTGAATGACTCTTGGAGAGCATCCAAAAGGGGTCACTCTTGGCTCCCAAGTATAAATAAATGCCTCCCCTCCCTCATTTCACATCTATTCTCAATGTATTGTTACCATGCCAAAATCTCTCCTCTCCCACTCTTTGCTCTTGTTCTCTTTTGCTCTTGTTCTTCTCTCAAGCTTGTGGCAAGTATTTGCTCAAGCTTGCTATTGAATAAAGGAAATATTTGGAGGACATATGGTGTTAAGAGTCTTCTTGGTGCCATATGGTGTTAAGAGTCTTCAAGCATTTCTATTTGCTTTCTCTCAAGCACTTGTAATCTATTTTATTTCAAGCACTTAACTCAATTTATCTTTAAGGTTCAATCAATTTATCTTAGACTCATAGGGGATCAATTTACTAGTTTAATTAAGACACCTTCAACTATCTCAACTTTGCTATCAAAAAAGGAACTTGTGGAGGCGACAGGGGTGCTAGATCAGGGAT
>SNQJ01S0016806.1:68621-85736 GCA_010110895.2 Picea sitchensis | reverse complement strand
AGAATATTTCAAAGTAGGGTCCCCACTAAAGATTTTGTACTAGGGATTGAAGTTTGGCTGCCATAGTTTAATAAAATATTTAACACCATTTAGAAACCAAGGCTTGTTGTGTGATTGGCTCATTGTGACTTTGCACTATGAAGTAAAAAGTCCTGTGCATGTGGAAGAATGACAACTAAGTTCTCGAAGAAAGATCCCTAACTCAACTATCCATTCATGGAACCGCTCATGAGAGGGCCATAGGGTGTTCAAGTTGCAAATTGAGCTATGAGTGAGAATAAAATCCTTAATGTCTTTGACCTGCACGCTGGATCAATTTAAAGGGTCTAGTCTGAAGAAGATTTCTCCACATAGAAATCTAGATGAGGGCCCTTATCTAACATTGGGCAAGATTTTCCCTTGCCAATACTCATAGATTTTCTTGGCCAAAGAAGGGTTTCCTTAAAATGATATGAACTTGCCTTTGTCCACTTAAGATGGTGTTATAACTAAAGGGTTGAGTCCCTTTGTATGTTACAAGCAACTAGTGTACAAACGTCTTCCAACTACCTATCGACGAATATTAGTGGTTGCTGATGCATACAAAATTCCACCTTGACCTAAATCACGACCTTCATGGTGGCAATGGTGTTTGAAGTGCTCAACTCCAAGGTAATGGTTTTCCACGAGAGGGTTTTCACAAATATCTAGAACATTCTTAATGTAGGCACATTAACGAACAATTGGCGAGACCTTGTCGAGGTTTGAGGTTTGGCCAATTTGAAATAGAAATTTGAGAGGCATTGAGGATAGACATTAAGCATGCAAGTTACTTCGTCCATACTCAACGTGGGGAAATACAACTCCCCTTTTAAAATGTTGACATTCTCGTCGTTTCAATCTTAAAAATGGGACATTCATTGTGAGAACTTACCTTTGAATAGATGGCTACTAAGCAAACTCACAACAACCACTTTCTTTAGACTATCTTTTTGGTTCTTCTAGGGCACATCAGAAGCATAAAGAATTGTATGTAAAAGATGACAAGTGAGAGAAAACACGATTAACGAGGAACCTAAGCATTTCAATGAGTAGGTGAGAGTTCCTAGAGCTAGTGGCAACAACAAGCATGAAGTCCTCGAGAGAGAATAAGAAAGGGGTGGAGATGACTTGTACATGCATACAATAATGGAAGCCACCACCCCGCACCACCTTCAGATTGACCTTTGAGCAAGGGGTTACGACTAGGTCAAGGCTTGGTAAACAAAACTTTTCATCTTCTTCGATTCTATAATTAGGTTGAAAAATCTACAAAAACCCTTAGGTTATGTCGATGGAAAGTTTACATAGAACATTTACACTTTCTTAACACCATATATGTTCTCACCAAAATCTTTATACGAATGTGTTTTAAAGTTTTAAAATGCCTTTTGTGTTTATTGACAAGAGCAAAAATCAAGACTACCCACCACAGGGCCACAAGGCTTGAAACCATGATAACAAATTTCCTTTCCTTATTGATTTATAAGGACAAGTTAAGTACTTTTTAGCCAAGACACATAAAGAGAGGCTATAAGGACCGACACAAAAATGGAGGTCGTTGATCATATATAGCATGATAATGGGGTTGTCGAAGGTATCCCACTAATCCATTAGAAACTTTAGATGGTGATGTTACACTTTAGGGTTTGACAAATTTTTAGATGGCGAAATCTGATAATAGAAATTATAGAGGTTGATGTTAGAGTTTAGGGTTTTGACAAATCCACAAATTTAAAAGGCAAATGTGGACAACTAGCAATACACCGAGTTTAGGGTTTATCGATAAAGGTATATATAAAATACAGATAGCCGTTTAATCTTTATGAACATACTGTTGTGTTTAGGGTTTATCGATAAAGGTTTATATATAATTCATATAGCCATTTAATCTTTATGAACATACTGTTGTTTTTGGTATATATGACGCTTGTAGGCGCTGGACACCCACATTTCTGGTGTTCTCTTTTCATTTTTTTGATGTTTTACTCAGAAGATTAATATTTAGTATGCAATGTATGCATACTCTGCACATAGTTCTGCTGTGAATCCAGCCTTTGTGCAATGGGTTCATAGCTTTTATTTGTGCAGAAAGCAAATTCCGGCGTCTCTCTGCTTGAAACTTCTCCTTTCTGAACAATGGAGGATTTTCCAATCACAAGGCCCACATTATAGTTTTCCAAACCGCTGTTTGATGTCTTATTGCCGGAAACGGAGTTATTGCTTGCAGTCAGTTTATTGCCGGTATTCTGCTACATCTTTTTCCATGTATTTAGATTTTTTTTTTCATATGTACTGAGTCTGTTCGTTATTAAGGCCTTTAATTTTCATGGGTTTTTACTTTTAATGATTTAAGGGTGCTACTCTTCTTTGTTTATAGGGTAAATGTCGATGCCTAATGGTCTGAGCAGTTAAACCTGAATAAGAAGAGCGTACCAAGAGTTTACAATTTTTTAAACTTTTTTAATCAAGCACTCTGCTTATTTGACGGATAGCCTAGTGTATGTTCATAATGGTTGTAAAACTCCTCCCTGACACTTTTGTTGTGTATGGATGGACATGCCTGGAAACTTCTAGGCTGACATATCCTTATAGAACTTGCGGGGTTTGAGGTTTTGGTCAAATTTTAAATAGAAATTCGAGTAGCCTTGAATCTAGACATTAAGCATGGTTGCTTCATCCATACTTGGCGAGGGGGGGGGCTACATGGACCAAGCTAGAGCCGGGCAAAGACGGTAAGTGAGGATCGCAAACATACCTTTGTATGACGCATAAAAAAGCCTCGCTTATTCTACGAACAACATATGTGGAACATATGTCAAGGTTTCAGAGAATCCAATTAGGCAAGCCCATGATCATAACAATTAGATGTGAGACAAGTTGCGTAGAAATTGCATGGAAAAAGAAACAACTGCATGTTCTGTCTCTCCCAAGTTGGAGCTGGAGGGTACATGGACCAAGTCAGAGCCAGGCAAAGATGTGGAGCATATCAAGCTAAATAGGTTTGTGGACTGTATCTAATGATTACAACGTTTAGATGGTAATATTCGAGTGTGTTGTGGACTGTATCTAATGATTATAACATTTAGATGGTAATATTTGAGTTTAGGGTTTAGATAAATCCAAAGGGAAATTTGGGCAACCGGAGTGTAGTGTTAAAGAGATATAGGTTTGCCGCTTTCCCCTCTTCGTTTTTTTTGATGTTACTCAGAGATTACTCGGTATATAGTACATACATGATATGCACATAGTTCTGCTGTGAATCCGGCCTCTGTGCAATGGGTCAATAGCTTTTATTTGTGCAGAAAGCAAAACCCGGTGCCTCTCTGCTTGAAAGTTCTCGCTTCTCTACAATGGAGGATTTTCCAATCACGAGGCCCACATTATAGTTTTCCAAACCGGAATTTGACATATGATGTCTTATGCTAGAAACATAGTCATTGCTTTTGGTTGGTTTATATCTGGCATTCTGTTACATCTTTTTCCATGTATCTGAATATCTTGTTTTTAACTGTATTGAGTTTGTTTGTTATTAGGGCCTTTCTTTTTCAAGGGTTTATAATACCATTGATGATTTAAGGGTGTGCTACTCTTCGTTGCCTATGAATAGGGTATAGGTTGATGCCTAATGGATTGAGCAGCTAAACCTAGAAGACTGTACCAAACAAGGTGAGATGGTATTGCTGGCCCTCTTTCTATAGTACGGTTAATCTGATTTTTTTTAGCATTCCATCAAATTTTGAAGTGTGTTTGGATTTTGAGATTTGACCAATTTGTAAGCTTTAGGGTTTACTTTTGAAGAGTCTTGGAATCTTTGTTATCATGTTTTTGTTGAACTATTTTAATGAAGCACTCCATTATTTGATATAAGTCTAGAATAAGTGTAGAACGAATGTGAAAYTTCTTTGACAATTGAAATCCTTTCCACAATCATGGTATGTATGTTTGTATAAATATGCTTGAAAACTTTTAATCTGAAATATCTTTCTTTGAWCATGCTTGAAAACTTCTAGTCTGAAATATCTTGATTTTATATATGGGTTAGGAAATTAGGGGAATTGGTAGTTGATATTTTTTGGTTAGTTGAGCAGCATAAGTTTGGGGTTGACTTGGTTTTATGTTGTGTTTATTCATTATTCACACCTCTTTAAGATATGGGTGTTTGTGTTAGATAGATAATTTTTTATCGAGTTTGTTTGTTCTCGAAGTAACCATAAACATATAGCAAATAAATTAGTAATAACATAAACCTCTCATGAAATGTGTCTTGTCTTGTATATTTTCCATGGTCAATACAAGAGTGGAGTAGGAGCGTTGGGAGCATCATTTTCCAAGCTACTACATTATCTAGTCTTTGCAATCTTAAGTAGTTGCAACCTAGAGTGCCATAAAAGTAATTAAACCTTGTATGCTTGGTGACAAATTTGATGAGTTTCTTCCCTCTATTGAATAAGTTATTAATCCATCCATAGTCTTTATGCATGATAATATCATGGATCAAAAGGTTCAATGTGTCGAGGGTGTGCTCGTGGAGTGTGCTCCCTACTCTAGGAGTGTCCTAGGGAGCACAATGCTCCCATAGTGGCAAGGAGTGTGATTTTGAAAATTGGTATTGTGGTCTCGGGATTCTCCTGCTTGAAATTGTTGCAAGGAGTGTGATTTTGAAAATTGGTATCGTGGTCTTGGGATTCTCCTGCTTGAAACTGTTGTTCTGGGGTGGGAGAGGCCCTTAGGAGGATGTTCTTGATAAGATGGGTTAATACAAAGGTAGGATAGGTTAAACAAAAATAGACTCTTACCTTAAATGATTGAAATCTAGTATATGAAGGGGGTTGATAATGAGAGAAGTAGGCCCTTTTAATTGAATTTTGGCATTACTTAGTTTTTAAAAAGTGAACCCTAAACAAATTGTTTTTGGCTATGAATGAAGTTGTGGCTATTGAAATACTATTGGGAGAAGCTTGTGGGATATAAGAATATATTGATATTGTGGCGTCTTTAAGCCTTCAACCAATCCATTAGCAAGGACTTGTTCAACTAACAAAAGTTGATAGAAAACACAACCTACTAGAAGTCTTTGAATGAGTTGACCTTTAAACCTTCATTTCAACAACTTGAATGACCCCTCTATGTTGGTAGTAGACAAGGAATGAGATTTTGGAGGCTTTATAAACTTTGTGGTTGAAATGAATCCTTAATCTATTAAGAAGACCATAGATGAGGTTGTAAAATAACTATTTGCCTTAGTTTCAAGTATTGCCAATGGTAATTCCTCTACTTACAAACATGGATGATTTTAGGGGCTAAATTTTGCTCATGGGCTAATTTTCCATGGTTTTTCCAAAAACGAGATTCGCTATTTTAAAAATGATTCGCCCAAATTCTATAGGATAAAATTATTTTACCTTAAAAATCGCCAAAATGTTATAAAAACTATATTATATCCTTAGAAATTTGAATATTTTTACAAAAATATCGCTAAATATTTATAGTTGGCATATGAAGGAGTAGTAAGATTCGCTAAGGTTTCTACATTTTAAAACAAATTTCCATCCTTAAAATCATCCCTGCTTACAAAGATTTGAGGTGAAGGGGCATCTAAGTGTGTTCATGTTTGAACTTAGTCGTGATAAAATAAAAACAATGTTATTGCTAAGAATTGATTAACTTTACTATTAAGTATAGTAAAGAGTTTATGAATTTTTGATTCAACTTCCTAAAACATGTTGTCGATTTTGGGCAATGGATACTTATTCTTCATTGTGACCTTTTTTAGTTGTTGGTAATCAATACATAGTTGTAGAGTTCCATCTTTCTTGGCCTCTTTCCCCTAGATTTAGTTGGCTTAGTTCCACTTTGCACTAGTTGATTCTCCTGAAAGTTCTTTGAGTGATTTTTTATGATGCGGGGGCTTGAATCCTTTTTTTCTTTCTTGTTTTGCTCATAATAATGCTTTGCATTTATAATGGCTTCATCCAAGTTTGAGGTTCATTAAACTTAAATTTGGCCTTGTAGGATTGAGGTAATCCACTTAAGAAATGTTAGATCTTTACCTTCTTATCTCTCATGTACTCATCTCTCATGTACTTGACATATCTCAGTAGTCCAAAATTTATTCACACTCATCTATGGTCATATATCCCAATTTTAACTCATGGAGCTCTTTGATTTTTCCACCAAAGTATCTATAAGAAAGATGCTTATGCCAAAAGTACTTCTTGAATTTCTTCTAGACAATCTTTCTCATATATTTTCTTTACTTTCTCGAGATGTTCCCATTAGATGGATGCTCTATTATTCAAAGTGAATAGACTTTGGCCTTTTTGTTTCCAAAGTAATCATAGACTTGTAAATACTTCCTCATCCCAAGAAGCTAAGCCTTAACTTCCTCACTAGATTTTACCTTAACATAAAAAATAGGTGGTTTTGCTTTTTGGAATTCTCCTTGCAGGTTATCTTTGAAATGTTTTTTTCTTTTTTGCCTATGAGAAGAGGATCTTGAATTCTCTAGTGAACCTTTGTAAGTAGATGATTCATTGTCAAAAAATGTTGAAGTTTGAGTTCCATCACTAGAGGTCTTCCCCTTGGTGCCATGGGATCTCTTGCAAGGATGGCTTTGAGAGCCATCCCTACTTTTACCATTATTGTTTGAATTTTGTCGACGCATTTTCCTTTGTATAGTTGTCAAACTTTGCAACATAGTAGCGTTCAATTGGTTTTGCTCTTCTGGACCCTTATTTAACCTTTCATTATATGCTCTACAACTTTGAATCTCCACTCTCAAGATTCTCACAGTCTTTGCAATATTTGGAGTCTCTTGGTTTCTCTGTCCATTGGTCTTTGTCTTTGCATTTCCAACCTGTAGATTTTCGTCCATAATGTTCGCTTCAAGGTCACAATGGTTTTGTGCATCTTATGTGATGACTGTTGAGATTTGGGTACCTCGGAAAGTGGTCCCTTTGTTTGTGAGTCTCTAAACACAAAGGGGGAGAATATTACCCTCATTACTATACTTTATGTTCTAATTTCACTTTGACTTAGGAGTTTAAGTCAAAAGTGAAATATGTCACTTAAGTCATTAAAGTGACATTTAATTCACTTTGTGGGTGAGTTAAAGGACACGAGGCAAAGTATGGAAAGTGGGTTTCTTAAGTGAGATTTTAGGATTAAAACTCACCCATTGATTAGACATGCCTAGATTGGATCTAGGCCATTGATCTTTTAGGGTTTGGCCAAAGAGAGGCTAAAGGAGGGAAAAGTGCAAAGATGAGATTCATTCTTCACTTCGAAGATTTGAGAGGAGAGGAGAAGGAGAAGAGCTCTTGGGCACATTTCTTAAGGAGGAGAGGGTGCATGAGGTCAAGGGTTTGGGAGGAGCCTTAGGTTGGTACTAGTCTACCAAGGAGTATCTACCATGGAGTTTGGGCTACATCTTGGAGGAGGGTGCATTCATCTAGTAGAGGGGTGCACAAGCTTGTGAGGAGTGCACTTTGGGAGAGAGGCGCATCAAGCTTGTAGAGGAAGGCACACCTTGGGGAGGAAACTCATTCACCATGCTTAGGCGCACTCTAGAGTGTAGAGGGCGCAAAGGTGAAGGAGGGTGCACATTTGTGGAGTTTTGCTAGAGGAGGGGTGCACTTGAGCATAGTGTGCACCATCACTTGGAGGGAGGCACTCTTGAGAGGAGGATGCATTACTAAGGGCAAATCAAAGGCAAAGGAACGCAAGGTTCTAAGACACAAGCAAAGGGTAAAGGCAAAGCAAGAGGCAAGGAAAGGGGTCAAGGCACTAGCTAAGGAAGAGGGGTGCACCAAGGCAAAGGGCGCCTAGCTTCAAGGGGCTAGCAGGAACATCTTTAAGGGACTATAGAGCATTTGAGAAGGGTTGCTATTGTACCGGGTTCACTTGTATATGTTTTCCTTGTTGTACATTTTGCTTTGAGGCCTTCTATATACATCAACTCCAAATTGGTTTTCACCATGGGGGTTTTTTCAGGTCATGTTGACCAAAAAATTATGTGTCAATTTCATGCATGCTTAGATTTGTTATATCAACGTTTTAGAGTTGTAAAGATCCGAGGAGTGTTATGTGTTTGAGTATTATTGCATGTGCTAACATTGGAATGTAAAAACACTTGCAAGGGCACCTCAAATACCACTTAACCAATGAAAATTATCAGCAGAAAGTTACCAAATTGTTTGCTGTCCTAAAATGCAGCAAAGGATAGTTTTGAAAGATAAAACTTAGAGCTAAAATATGGTCAAAGATAGATCAGATTTAGCAGCATGATAGTACTTCGTTTTTCTTCAATGACCATATGCTTAGTCCAACAAGACTATTATTTTGTTTCACATTGTCACTTCTTGGTAGCAGTCTCAATGCTTAGAAAGCACTTTGTACAACATCTTGTTAGGTTAACAATATCAACAAAATATCATTATAACATTTTTGTTCATTATTACGAGTTTATGCCCACATTGGCTTAATTCTTTAACTAGATCTTGACATGCATTGTGCTTTACATTTCTATCCCATAACAATCCCAATGTTGGAATATGAGCTCTAGTACCTTTGCTACATACCCATCTCCTTTTGTAGTCTCATTGAGCGGGTGTGGTACTTTTTTGTTGTTTTCATTGAACTTAATCCTTTGAGGTTTATTAACTCATTTCCATTTGAATTAACCATGTTATGTGGTTTGAAGGCCACATGCAAGCTCCTCTTCCCAAGTTCATTGAACCTATTCTAAGGCCCCTTAACTCATTTGAAAGTGTATATTCATATATATTCACTTCTAAGGCCCCTTAACTCATTTGAAAGTGTATATTCATATATATTCACTGGGCCATTGGCATTTGTTCTATCATTGGCCCATTGAGCCCATTTGAATGAATCTAGTATGCCCCATTTCAATAAACCATCGAGTTGATTTGAAAGATTGGATTTGGCCTCTTTTAAGTAACCCATTGTGCCTATTTGAAAGATCACATTGGCCCCTTCTTAAAGATGAACCTATTGTATAAGCAAAGGCCATTGAGCCCCTTTCAAATAACCCATTGGGTCTATTTGAAAGACCACATCGAGCCCTTCTTAAAGATGAGCATGAATGAATAAGCAAATGCCATTGGGCATTTTTGAAGGATGAGCTCGATCGAAAGAAAATAGCCCATAGAGCACTTACAAAATAACATCTTTTTAAAAACATCTTTTGAATGCTCTTGCTAGGCCATTGTGCCAATTTGTAGGGACATCTTTTGAAYGCCCTTGATAGGCTATTGGGTCAATTTGAAAGAACAACTTTCAAATGCYCTTGATAGGCCATCGRGCCAATTTCAAGCAAGGTCTCRACTTCGAAGTCAAAGACCTTTGGCCTATTTGAAGTTCTTAGCTGAAAAGAAAGGAAAAAGGGCAATCAACTTACTTTAAAGGCATACTTTGAACTCGTCCTGAATATAGGCAAGAGCTAGAAGGACTATTCGACATTGGGCATGTCTTTGGATATAACCCTTCAAAGTAACACAAAAAGTGCTCTTTGACCCATTGGAAGAACATTTCTAATTTTAAGCATAAAAAAGATTTGTAGGCCCTTGAAGGGTCTTGCACTCATGAGGGTGTTTGGCTTTTAACCATTCCATCATGCGTAAGTAAATTGAATTGAACCTGGCCAACACCACACAAGTTTGAATGCACACATAATATTGAATGCAAATCAAATAACTGGAATTCCACATAAGCACCCAAAAACTAGAATGCAACTTCATGCATTCATGAATTCCATTCCAATTCATATATAAGCACAACATAGCTTAACTTCAAATTTGCAAACAAAAATTCATAATAGAGATGGAATGCCTATCTTTTGAAGATGTTGGTTTAAGGAAATTGGTTGCTGGTGAGCAATTTCCCACCCAACCATAGGCATCCACTATGGATACCACCCCCTAAGTCGGTTTATGAGGCCATCGAAGCAAAGGAAATTGGTCTAGGACACTCAAGTCACTCACCCCATCCAATTGCTCTTAGACTCGACCATACTATTCGCCACAGAACTCTTCAAGAAACCTTCTAGCCAACTTAGCCATGACACTCTCTTCACTACCCTAGACAACACAAGGAAGATATTTCCCTTCTTTGCTCAATAGTCCTTGAGAATCTTCTTCCTAGTGCTTTTCAGTGTGTGCACAAGGAGTCCAATTTGTGGTATGCATTAACTATCAATCCATCATAGTCATATCTTGGCTCTTGGGCACTTAATGAGCAATAATCTATAGGAGAACGAATAAGGTTTTCTATCAAACCAACCTCTATGCTCATTTGTAGCCTTCCATTTCTCCAATGTGTGTAGGAGTCCAATTTGTGGTATGCGTTAAGTATCAACTTGTCATAGTCATATCATGGTTCTTGGGCACTTAATGAACAATAATTTATAGGAAAATGGGTAAGGGTTTCTATCAACCCAATCTCTATGTTCCTTTGCAGCCTTTCATCTCTCTTATCTATTTCACAATTTTTCCTTCCTTAGCTCTCCTTGGTCATATTCAGTGTTGAGTTACAGTTTCTAGCATGAGAATGATCATGAGTGCAACATGGGAGTGCATGAATGGAGTCAAATGCCTAGAAATGGATGAGTGAAGGGATGAATGGGCCTATAGGAATGGTCAATGTGAATTTGCATGAGGGAAGCATGCATTGGAAAAGAGATGGTTTGAATTTCTATGAGGTTCAAATCGCTATGGGTGTCAAGTCTCTCACACTCCTCGTCGCTCGATGCTTGTACTAAACCCGCTTGCCCTCATAACTATGGAAGGTGGACTTCCCCACCAACAACCACTTGCATTCAATGATTAGTACTTAAGGTCTTTCATAAGATACATGGTGAAATGATAAAGGTTAGGAGACATACACAACATGATTATTTATCAACCCCTTCACCTTCTTTTCTCTTCCCCTCTAGTGGGGTCAATAGTTCTCTCGTGCTCTTCTGGAGCTTGCCTTGGGACCTTTATTGTAGTTTTCGAAATAATATTTACATATATGGAGAATACCATGACAAGTCTACTTCATGGTATATGAAAGCATATTTGTTGAAAATACACGCCTAGGCATTCACTAGTTAGGCTTGGCCTTGAGTTCTACACTAGGAATTCATACAAGATATTTACATCATTTACATATGGGGTCATTTTATATGACTAGACTCTTGTCATTATATCCACTGACAATTTGATCCAATACATCCAAAGGGTCAAAATAAGTATATTACATTTAAATTGTGGTATGGGGTTGCTATGCATAGACACAATAATTTGCATAGAACAACCTTCTTTCTACACTCTATATAGTGTTTGTTTGTTATAACTTGTGATAATTTAATTTATGGKGTTCTAAAAGCGTTGCTTAACCTACYTTTAGAATCTAAATTGTATTCTAAAAAAGAAAAGTTATTTTAGTACAAAGTGGCCCTTGTGTTGATTGTCTTTTGCTTTAATATTTGTACATTTATTTTGGTCCAATGGGTGGCAAAGTTGCATTAGGATGGTGAACAATGCTTGCCCTGTTTATGTTGTGTGTGACCAACATTCTAATTTTGATGTTTATTCCTTAGCAACATGTTCTTGCTAATTGAACTCCCATTTTCCTCAATTTTGTCTTTTGCTTTGCTATTCAATCATGAGGATGATTAGAGTTTATAGATCATTGGAATATCAATAGGGAGTAAAATGCCTAATACCATTGTTGCAAACATCGTGTTGGTAAAAATATTGTGAGGGTTTGAAAAACGTCTTATCCATATCGTTGGGGAAACTATTGGAAAATATGGGCAGGTTGAAAAAAATACATATTCAATTTTTTTTCTTCAGTTTTTGGAACATCTAAAGCAACAATAACGTCAAATAAATACATTGCCATATAAATATGAAAATAAATTTGATATATAAGATGTTTAAAATGTCCAACGATACATCACACATCAATACTAAATCATGTTCCGAGTCTCGACTCCAAAGCCTCAAAATATCATAAAAAAATGTAATAAATGTATCTCATCATCATGAGTCATCTACAATTAAATCATATAAATAAACTAGCTATTCTGTCTGCCCTTGACCCTTTTATGGTCAAAGGTAATAATGGCTTTGGTAATGGATTTTTCCTCTAGAAGAAGGCCTTGGGTTTTGGCGTTGGACTTTAATGTCCTCCAGAAGAAGGAGAAGCTAGACTTTGACATCCTCTGCTAGTGCTATTGCTAAGTCCAACTTGTTGTGTTTGAGTTCGTGAAGGTGGTGGCACACTCACAATGTCAATATCCGCCTCCTGCAAAGGTGTTTGCTTTGGGACATCCTCCTCTACCACACTCTCCCTCGCTACCTCCTTTTGTGACCATTCCTTTAACCAATCAGGTGTTGAGTCTTTGACAGGCCTCTCAGTCTCAACTCTCCATGTAGTAGTGGTGTCAATTCCATCCAATGAAATGGCCTCCACGTCAAGTGTTTTCTTAAGTTGCCTTGCCCACTGTTAGAGATTGTAGTAGACATAGACCATGTCATTAAGGCACTGGGATTCCTACCTGTATGAGGGTCATAAATTATAAACTATAATACATAATTTAGAGGGTGATGTGGCATAAAATTATAATTTATAATGAATTCAAAATTTAATTTGAATTTTTTTAAATTTATTGTGCTTCTTGGGTGTGTATTTTTTCAATTACATTCTAGTTGCGCTTGCATCTTGAACAACTCCATGTTTTTGGCTAAGCACTCAAATGGCAAGTTTTTGTAAATTGGGTACGCTTGAGCCATAGCTTATCCATCAAGCATCTACAACAAATAAGAGAAAACATAAGAAAAAGCATTGAAATTTGAAACAAAGGAAGAAGAGACATAAATTTGAATCAAAATGAAGCTTACTTGGCATTTTGGTCTTCTTGTCTTGAACAACCATGTCAAAGCCAATTGTTCTAGTGGCCATCCTATATATTTCCACTTCTTTAGAAATCTTCGCACGTTCTTGTGGACTTGGCACCATGCTTTGAACACGTGAGGAATCCATCCTCAACATCAAATCTAAAACTATAGGAGTAAGAGAATGCATGGTTGAGGTAGATCCCTGCAACATGAATGGGGCAATGGAGTGTATTGTTTCATCGCTCATTAGTCGCCCTCCATATTCATAATCATTTCTCATATTCGTCATTGCTCTTGTCCTCATAATAGGTGCAAATGGATTCTTTGGCCCTATCAATGGCCTCATCATGTAGCCCATTGCGGGCTTGTCTCCATCAACCAACTGAGGAACCTTTACCAAAGGTTCACTGATGGCACATGACTCTTCCACTCCATCCCAAAAACTCTCCTGTTATGACACTAGCTTGCATATGGCCTCCCCCTCGGTTTAGTACTAAATAATAGAACGTGCCACTCATTTGAATGGAACATTCTCTTCATCTCCCACATACAAATCAAGAGAGACTGAAGAGATATGAAGCTAGTGGCAAAACACGTGATTTCAGAACACACCAACTCCTTGTTATTTGTGAATTTTCTCATCAAGCTAAGCACAAATGCATGATTATATCCTAGCCGATTCAACAATATTCGTAATATAAACAATTTTTCCCATATCAAATCAATGAAATGTGCATCACAAGGAGTCCAAAACAAGTTTGGATGCCTCAACATAAGCAAATTGCCAACAACATAATTAACAGCGTTATCAGTTATGACTTGGACAACATTTTGCGGACGTATCTCTTGAATGAACCCATTCAACAACTCACATAATAATGTCGCATCTTAAACATGTGCAGATGCATCAACAGATTTAATAAACATTTTTCCCTTGGGACAATTAACTAAGAAATTAAGAAGGAAGCCCTTCTGATCAGTGCAATCATCTGACATCTGACATGACAGAGCATCCAATGACTTTCCATGATTCTTTAAGCTTCTCCAATATTGAGTGCAATTGACCTTTTCATTTTGAAGGATAGGCCCTCTCGACTCGTCATAATAGGTAGGGGCCTTCTACCTTGGGCCAACAATAACAACAACATCAAATGTAGACTAGGAGAATGGGTTGTTCTTGGCAATGCTGAGTGGAAGGTGAGGCCAAAGAAACACTGTCACTTCTTGCCCCTTGGGTTCTTTCAACTCCTCTTGTTGCAAGTTCAATTCTCACAACTTCCCTGTTATCTCTCATTTTACCCATAATATCTTGAAGTCATTTATTGGCAATATGAATGATTTCTAGGGTTGCATATGGGCATATTCCTACTTCATGCCCTGGAATTTGTGGAAGGTGGTATTTCAACTGGCTGATTACCCCCATCATTTCCTTCTGATGCAACTTGCAATTCAACTTTCGTCGATTATGTCCATCAGTGGGATCACCTTATTCCCACATAGGGTCCAAAGCTTTTGGCATTTTCAGATACCAATGATTAAACCTAGGGGAAAGAATGAAAATCAACATTCAAGAATCAAAATATAAAAATGTTGTAGAAAAAAAAACAGATCTATATTCTAAATAAATGGTAGTCTCCCACAGTCCACTAAAAATCGACAAGAAGAGGGAAAACTGATGATGGACATTGCACCTTTTACTAGCTTATATTTTCCAAGGAAAAAATCATTTCAAGATGTGCTTATGCACAACAATGATGTAGAGAACCCAGATGGCTAATCATGGTTGTATCTCTGGGTTTTCTACATCATTGTTGTGTATAAGCACATCTTGAAATGATAAAATCAAACTACCTCCCAAGAGGGACCTATCCGAAAATATATCTCTCAAAGACACATTACAAATACAGTTTGCTTTATAGCAAATCCACATGGGCATGCATTACAGCCCACTGGTGCTCATGCTGACAAACCCTTCTTGCATAGCAGAAGACATAAGAAAAGGATAATGCCAGCCGACAGCCAGGCATACATGTCTAATAAATACTCATTTTTGTCCAGATTTAAGCCCACTATGATTTTTTGTACCGGGGAAATGAGTAGAGTTGAGCTCTGTTCTTGACCATGTTTTTCTTTGATTTTTTTTGCCTGCATGTCTGCATAGTGGTGGTTCTCTCTGAATATATGGGAAAAATAAATTATGTCAAAAGAGGAGCATTTTGTTCTGGTGTTGGTAACAGCTGGTCTAAGATGGATATTACATGATTGTAACGTGCCAGTCAGCCATCCACAAACCAGTGGAGAATCCCCATAAACCTCTAGATGCCTAATGGTTAGCTCCAGGGCTGAAGTTATTAGGATATTGGTGGATTTATCTCAGTTTGATTATTTGTTCCAACACCTGCCCCAAAATTGATAGGATATTTTCCGATCTCTTCCTAGGTACAATATACCTCTAGCTACACACTTCCCTGGATTGCCCTTTGAGGCGCTATCAAAACACCTACAGGCATTAGATAGTTCAAGGTTAGCGGTTTCACCATACTAGGATTTACCTATTTTCAGATTTACCTCCTTAGGCAGGGCATATTGAGCCTAGTCGCCAAAGATGATTTGTGCCCTTCTGTGACAGTCCTGA
This sequence comes from Picea sitchensis, assembly GCA_010110895.2. Lineage (NCBI taxonomy): Eukaryota > Viridiplantae > Streptophyta > Pinopsida > Pinales > Pinaceae > Picea > Picea sitchensis. The sequence continues at coordinate 70,175 of SNQJ01S0016806.1, read as the reverse complement.
AAAATAGCTTCATTTTGACTTTATCCAGTTTAATCACATAACCTGGAAAGGGAGGGATAGAAACTTATCTGCTATGGATTCGTCCTTTAGCCAAACTTCAATTTCCTCCTGAAATGAGGATCCCCAGNTCTGTGACAGTCCTGAAAAATAGCTTCATTTTGACTTTATCCAGTTTAATCACATAACCTGGAAAGGGAGGGATAGAAACTTATCTGCTATGGATTCGTCCTTTAGCCAAACTTCAATTTCCTCCTGAAATGAGGATCCCCAGTAGGTGTCTCACTGGCCTGAGACTTTTGACTGCACTCCAAATCTCCCAAGTAAAATGACAGCTGCGAAATGAATGTGGGACAGTATCCTGATGTGTTTTTCACAGTGGGCACCTACTTGGTCCCCGTGCCTTTGTAAATTGTTCCATATCAGGATGCGATTAGCCAAAGGGAGCCACATAAAAGGTCTTGCTTTTGGAGGAGCATGCACCTTCCAAACATCTGTCCACCACCAACAAATCTCATACATGTAATATGAAGTTGCTGCTCTCGAGATATCTGCAAAGGCAGAACATCCATTCCCGATGAAAAAACTTTGTATTCTCATTTCCTTCCTTTAGTGGTTAGCGATGTTGACCGACTCTTCATGCGTCAAATGGCATCCTCCCAAGCCAACAATCTCTACCTGTCCTTTAACTTTTCTGTCTCTAACTTCGTCTCATCCTTTAATCCATATGCAATGTAGATTTTATGAGTCTGTTCCAGGTCCATTTTTTCTGCAATAGCTGTACATGGAATTTTGAAATTTTTTCTTTGACCAGGCCTTGAAGAGGCCCTTTGTCTTGAGCAGATTTGCTTGAAATTAAGACATCTTTTTCCACTATGAGCATATCAGGGTTCTAAATTGTTCATACAGAATCTTCTGGGGGTTGAATTTGAAGGGTGAGGGAGCCTTAGACCTCTTGCTGCCCATTACAAGGAAGATAGGAGAGTGATCTGATGCACCTCTTTTGAAAATTGCAGATCTGAATCTACCCATCAAGGAAAGTAACTCTTCTTTAGCTAGGATTCAATCTTTTTGCTATAGCTTCTGATTCAGACCTGTGGTTTTTACAGGTGGGAGCTCAACTCTAGGGGTTAGATATCTACTGTGTGAAGAAATAGCGGAGAGAAGAAGTCAGATAAAGAGTTAAATTTGGCAGTCTCACCCCAGACTTCTGGTTGGTGTAAGGTAAGGTTTAAATGAACTCCCAAGATCAGTTTTGGAGAGGACAACACTCCTGCATATTTTAAGTTTGACTACTAATCTTTTTGATGGGCTGAAGGCCCATATACATTTGGGAACTCCAACGTTTCTTGAATACTTTGGAGAGAAGAGAGATGAGAATGTCTCACTGCAGAAAAATGGCGTTTCTAAGAATCAACTAAGAGTTCCACACAACAGCAACACCGTCCAACTGACCTGAAGCATATTGCAACAAAATCCTACCTGGGAAGGATCTTCCACAAGCTGGGTGTGCATTGATCTGCATCCAACATAGCTTCTTGGATGAAAAATATATCA
>SNQJ01S0016806.1:37788-50908 GCA_010110895.2 Picea sitchensis | reverse complement strand
TTCTACATGGATGTATGTTGAAGAGGATGGGTGCTTGGCATAGGAGGTTGAGCTATCTCGTGGATGAGTGCTAGACATGAGGAGTAAGGGCACTTGGCGCTTGCAGCATTGGGACCACATGGCACATATGTGAAGGTAGAGTGCTTGGTTCAAGGGAGTCTTGCTTGGAGGGTGCTTCACTAGAGGTTGTTGTGGACCCGACAAACATGTGGAGGAGTGTTGGAGCTTGTTTTGGAGAGTGTGCAACCTTGTGATGAGGAGTGCTTGACATGTAGAGGCATAGCTTAGAGAGTGCTCCATTTTAGAGGTGGTGCCTAACCACCTAATGATGTGTACTCACTTGGTAGAGAGCGCTCCACTTGTGGACCTAGTCTGAGTGGACTTATTACACTTTTCTATGGTTGGCCTTTTCCACCCATCTTATATAAAGGAAGGAGAGAGCCTTTGTCATAATGAAATATTCAAGTATGTATGTGTAATCTTGATGTACTTGTTTCGGAGTCTTTGTGCTTGTGTGATACAAGAGTTTGAAGACTTATAGTTTGTGTAAAGTAAAACTTAGAGAAGACTTGGAGGGCTAGGGTTTATCTTGAAGTCTTGGTGTGAGCTCAACTTTAGTTCTGTGGAATGAATCCCTTAGATTTGTAGTGCTCGGATGCAAGTGGAATTTGTATGATGTGTACTTGGTGAATGCAAGTGGGAGATCCAAGGGTGGACTTGTTGGTGTTGATGCTAGCTTCTTGTGGAACCTTTGGTGGGGCTAGATAGCTTGGTGGGATGCTTTGCTAGGCCTTTGTATTGCTGGTTAGTGTTTACTGTTGATGGTAGATGCCCTAGGTAGGGTTTGGAAGAACAATTGGAGGGCCCTTGCTTGGGATGCACTGAAGGGACTTGTACCAGCTTGGGATGAGCTGGGGTATTGTACTTTATCTTCACTTGTTTAACATATGAAGTGTACAATTGCTGTTTTAAAATTATAATGTTTAGATCTGAAAAATCAGACAATGGTTTCTCAATTTTATGAGTAATTTCGTAGCTGTTGTAATGAGCTGGTTTGTTGGGACAGCAAGGGTGAAATGTTGTGTATTAGCATGCCCAGATGATAATAGAGATCCGATTTATTGCTGTTACAAGTCTGATAGTTTTACATGTGTTAGTTGAGATTGTGCCCAAAGGGCTGCGATATTCATCTCTCCTTGAAGTACATTTTCGGCGTCTAAGGGCTGCGATATTCATCTCTTCTTCAAGTGCATTTTTTGTGTTTACAGAGTTGAAGTATTTGCTGTTGTAACTTGTAACATTTTAGAGTCAATTATAAGGCTGAAAGTTATATGAAATAGATCCAGGGAAATTCAAGTAAATGAGGTGAAATTTCAGAAGTGTTTTAAAGTAAAGATTTCAAAATTCTCACATGCATTAAGCCATGGTCTATGCAATTTTTACAATTCAACTCCTAGAGCTTCAAAAGAACATGTGAGGCAATCCCACATTCAAATCCAAGCATGCAAGCATCAAGCATCACAATGAATCCTGCTTCTCACTCATGTTGTGGGAAGCCATGGCTAATTCTATACGGGAAAAGAGTGATGACACTCGAGCAATGCAAGAGATAACTGGGGCTGAATTTTCAGGAGGGCTTAAAGCCATATTAGAAGTACTCAAGAATACCTCAGAGATCGCCTCTTTCCAGAAATATTAGATGAACATAGATTAAAAAAGGTCCATCTTAGCAGTACCCAAGAATACCTCAGAGACGCTTCTTGCCAGAAAACATTAGACGAGTATAGATTAAAAGAAAGCCCAGATAACATCTTTACAAATTTCTTTTAGATCACTTCTTTCTAGAAAACATTAGATGAGTATAGAAAAAAAGCCCAGATAGCATCTTTACAAATTTCTTTTTTCAACTTGGAACTGTCAATGATGCAGAAAGGTTATTACAATAATACTTTTCTAGTTTACTAAAAAATAGAAGGTATTTATGGGGTCAAAAGTGCTTGTAGAGAATGCAATAGCCATGCAAAGAACATATGTAGCACCCAGGAATAGGGAAGTGTGAGAATGTGGGATCACAAAGATGAGCTAAGCTCAAAGTGTTTACAAGAACAACTCCAAATATGAATTTGAAACTTGTTTTGGCAAATATTCTTTCACTGAATTCCAAGAATAATTAACAAAATTCAAATGGAATTAATGCCAGATAAGATATGACATGAAAATAAAAAGGATTCAAAGCAAATTCAAACAAAAACAAATGTAAGTTTCAATACACAGTACTGAGTAATACTTCTACATAAAGTACCGAGAATAATATGCAAACAGAACCAATAAATCCTTTTTGAGATATGGAGAGAGGAAACAAACAGACAACATAGCAATCCAAACCATATTTAAGACAGCTGCCACAAGGTTGCTTTAAATATTGAATGTACAGAATGGATCATAGATTGAACAAGATACTAGGAAAAACTTATAGAACATACAGGTGAAAGATAGGATTACACTGATGCAATACAAGGTGAATATAACAGGCTTTACACATATTTTCATTCTGAGCTTTCGCCCATATGAAAAGAGGTGGTGTCTCTGGCAGCGGTTAACCATAATTTTATATTTACACATTTAATCGTTGACCCTTGACACGAAGCGATGGTCTTTCGGGATTTTCTTCTAGTAGAATGGAAAATCTGTGTGCGATTATCACAATTCAAGTCTCCCAGCTTAAGGACATACAGAGCAATCTCACATCCAAATCCATGTGCCCCACTAGATATAGTGAGAGAAACAGCAGTGCACATAAACATCACAAATGAATCCTGCTTTATATTCATGCCATTGCTGGTTCTAATCTGGAGAAGAGCAGCAGCAGGGAACTGGTTTGGGATTTTCAGTGGGTAACTACCCAGAAGTAGTCTAAAGTTGTCTTTGCTGTACCAACAAGAACACCAGAGAACCCACTTTTTGCACCAGAATAATACTGACCAGCAATCTCTCCTGCAATCTCTATGACAAATAGGCATGGACCCAAAACTGCGACCCACCAAATCCATCACCTCCACACTTGCATATACTGACGTTACAGTTACCATCTTTGGTGGAAACAGATCTTGAAGATAAATTACGGACTGTTATAGCAGATTTCAAGACAGATAAAGGGATTAAGGGTATTGCAGGATGCATCCATCATGTACCCTGTCTGTCAATCATCTTTAGAAATCTGAACAATGTAAATTTCTGATAGTCCTAGCTTCAACTCTTTNAATTACGGACTGTTATAGCAGATTTCAAGACAGATAAAGGGATTAAGGGTATTGCAGGATGCATCCATCATGTACCCTGTCTGTCAATCATCTTTAGAAATCTGAACAATGTAAATTTCTGATAGTCCTAGCTTCAACTCTTTTAGAAATTTGGCTTTCTTGCAACAAAGATGACAATTGTAGCTAGAAATGGTCAGGCTGAAGGAATATAATTGACCATTCTTAGATATCTGCTTGGCATTCTGCTCTCTTGTTGAACCCCCATTTCTAACCGGACCCAGTTTACCAGCTCAACGAAACAGAAACAAACGATTGCTAAAACAAGCCCATTCAGATTTTTATTATTCATTTAACTGCTTGAAAGGCAAAAGATGACCCCTTTTGATAGCACTGCATACATTGTCCTAGAGGAATACAATGATAAAATGAAAACCCATAAGGCCTGTGATACCCAAAATACAAGAGTCACAGCAGTGAAAGTACCTGCCGCAGTTATCTCTGGAATAGTGAGATGCTCCAGGTCACTTATCAACAGTGCAGCAATTGACTTCATGAACTGAAAAGGCATATAGCCCATTGATGAGGGTCCCCTGCAATTATTATTGGAACGAATTGCTGAGAGACAATCCTGCCTTCTTAGATTCTGTTTTAGCCCCAACAACAATGGTAGTGGAGATGGGGATTCAAAGGAAGTTGATCAATCTTGGGTGGACGCAGGCAGGAGTTTTGTTGTGTAGATGGTGTGTTATTTGACCCCTCGTCTGTAGCTGTTGCAGTTTGGTTGCTCCTGATGATTGCAAAAGAATTGGGAGCAGGAATGATGGAAAAACAGACACGYGGATGCTAGGATGTATATGCTTCATGGGCATGTTAGAAAACAAGATAATACCTGCCATTGTGGTAATATATTTTTATTTATTGATGAAGTGATATTTTTATTTTTTATTTTTCGGCAATTAGCAATAGAAATGAAGTCTCAAGTTTAATCATTGTTATTGTTAGGGACCTAACCTTTCTAATCCGACATTAGTTAATAAAGACTGACATTAGTTAATAAGGCCTATTTAATAAATGTGAACAAGTCAACGTAAGAAGACCTAATAGAAGCTTCCGCTTCTAGAAAGATCTTTATCTAGATAATTCTTTAGAAGATAGAATTAGTATAAATAAGAGTAGGAGGCATGAGAAAGCTTGTCTTGAGAATTATTATAATAGAGCCTTGCTCTACTCGAGGATGCCCCCTCAAAGAGGCAAGTGAACATTGCTTTCTTTGAATAAAGATATTATTTCTGGTATTGCTCTTCTCAATATTTTGTTGTTTCATTGATATTTGTCGAATATTCTTGCTTCTACATATTATATTATATCTGGTACCTTACAAGTGGTATCAAAACACTCTTCTTGACAGGAATCGTGGGTAATTTTTTTTTTTTCCAGGGTAGAGATGTGTATTGCTGACGTCTTTAAAGCACAAAGATCCATCATTCAACGGGGAAAAATGCAGTGGGAAAAACTACACGCAAGCGATACAAATGGTTTCACGGGGTTACCTAGCAACCAAAGATTTTCCCTTGTTGGAAACCTCTGTAATCCCTGTTGGTACCCCTCGAGTAGTACCACATTAGACATAATCTATACACGACTATCACTCCCACGTAACGACAGGTATATCAGGAGTCCACTAGGTCTCCGAAAACTAACCCTAGATCAACTGATTGGGCGTTCGACTGCTATAATGCCATCGAGAACAACACTCTAGAAGATATTCTATAGTACTTGGATAACCGGGTAGTTTGGTTAAGGGTATGGTAGAGTATTGTTTGATCCCACATGTATATCAGAGAGCTATAGCATAGGGCATACCCTTGTCGATAGGCACCCTGCAAACCTTAGTTCGGGGGGAACATACCAGACAAGGAACATAAATGATATTTTGGCCGTGCAACCTTGTCACCTTGATCCTTGATCCTTGTGATAACCATCATTTTTAAGCTTTTTTTTTAACCCGTGGACCCATACCCTTCCCGACACCCTTATTTCCCAGTTATCCCATTGGTTTCCTTTTGTTTCCCAAACCAATTAGACACTGAATAATGTCATTTTTGCCCTTCATGCCAAAGTGAATAATGTCATTCCTGTTATTCATGCCAAAGTGGACTACATTCAGGACCATCTAGGTAGCCGAATTGATGAAGTCACTTCCACTCTCAAACAATTCCTGAACAAATTCTAGGGTCCTTCCTCCTCGGACCCACCTCTCTATATTGAAGGTGTTGACTCCAACTAGCCTCTGCATGCCAACTCCCTCCCTCGTGACCCTCGTCTTCCTAGAGTTGAGGTGAATAAATTTGATGGCTTGGATCCAACAACCTGAGTCACTTAGATGGAACATTATTTCTCCATGCATAGCATTATTTCTCCATGCATAGCATTATTGACGAGTTGACCAAGTTTCGTTATGAAATTCTCTATTTGGACCCGGAACGATGACAATGACATTGAAATGCACGCCAAGGGTATGTTGCTTGGTCACAGTTTGTTGCAGAGATGTATGAACACTTTGACATAGACACCCACCATTTAGGACCTCTGACCAAGTTGAAACAATCTGGAACAATGTAAGATTTTGTTGTTGCCTTTGAACACTTGGCTTTTCGAATGGAGGGCATGACAGATGCTTTCTTCAGTGAGTGCTTTATTAGTGGCCTCAATGATGAAATCCGAGCCCAAGTCATAATGGATTGCCCCCAGACTTGGTTGGAAGCAACTAAACGTGCAAAGGAGGCACAACAATGCATCTTGGCCCATAGCTAAAAACTTGCTTTTGTTCCTCGCCCTAAATCCACCACCCTTGCCCCTCAGGCCACCCTCAAAGTCCAAAAATTAACACAGGCTTAAATGGTTGAATGTCAACTCAAGGGCTTTTGCTATAATTATGATGATAAATACTTTTTAGGGCACAAGTGTAAATAACATAAACTTTTTATGGCCATTTTGGAGGATGTTTCTGATGAAGATGTTGAGGTATCACTTGAAGCAACACTACTCCAAATAGATGATATTACATTGCCCTTTGATCCTCTTGAAGTTGAACCTTTCATTTCGCTAAATGCTCTCACTAACTTTTCTCCTCTCCAAACCCTCAAATTGATTAGTTACATTAAGCACATGAAAGTCATCATCCTAGTTGATAGTGACAACACTCATAATTTCATTCATCGCCGCCTTGCCCAAGAAATCAATTTCTATATCCGTGCTGTCAACAATTTTCAAATCATGATTGCTAATGGTGGTTCCATGAAATGTGGGGGGAGTTGTGAAAATGTGCGCCTACAAATTGGTTAGTGTAACCTGAAATCTCACATGTTTGCTATTGACATGAGTGGTTGTCACATTGTGCTTGGTGTTGAATGATTACACACTCTTGGTCGCATAACCATGGATTTTAATGATTTAACCATGCAATTCCAACAAGAAGACTAACAATATAAATTCCAATGCATTACATCAGGTTTTCTGGAGATCATCAGTTCCCACCACATGGAAAAGTTACTCAAAAAAGGTCATTCTGGCATCATTGCCCAACTCCATTCCATTCAAGCAATTGAGACACCCTCTGTATAACCCGACCTTCAAGCAATCCTTCCTGCCATCACAGTGTTTTCCAAATTCCTAGGGCCTTCTCCCCTCCCACGCGACCATGACCATTCCATTCATTTAATCTCAGGCAATCTTCCTCCCAATGTTCGCCCTTATTGTCATCCCTTTGCTAAAAAAAATGAAATTGAGAAAACTGTCCATGAATGTTTAGAAGCAGGTGTTATCCGTCCTAGTACCAACCCTTGTTGTCATGGTCCTCAAGAAGGAAGGCACTTGGTACATGTGTCTTGATTTTCATGCCCTCAACAAACTTATCATCAATGGAAAATTCCCCATTCCCATCATAGATGGCCTGACCTTCTGGATGAACTCAGTGGGGCTCAATACTTTACCAAACTTGACCTCCGTTTTGGCTACCACCAGGTACGTATAAAGAAGAAGACATCCCCAAGACGACATTTTACACTCATGAAGACCACTATGAGTTCTTGGTCATGCCCTTTGGTCTCTGTAATGCCCTCTCCGCTTTTCAAAGTCTCATGAATCATGTCTTTCATCCTTTCCTTCGTCACTTTGTGTTAGTTTTCTTTGATGATATTCTCATCTATAGTAAAACATGGCCCACCCATCTCACCCATGTAGATCAAGTTCTCCATCTCCTCTCTAAGCACAGACTTTTCCTCAAACAATCTAAATGTGCTTTTGGTGTCTTTGAAGTTGAGTACCTGGGCCATATTGTTGCAAGGATGGTGTAAGGGTGGATCCTAGGAAAATTGAAGCTTATGGAGATTTGGCCTCGCCCTAAAACTCTTAAAAGTTTGCGTGGTTTCCTGGGTTTAACGGGCTATTATCGCAAGTTTGTTCAGAATTATGGAAAAATTGTGGCTCCTCTAACAACGCTCCTTAAAAAGAATGCTTTCAGTGGGACTCCAACCACTGACCAATCCTTCCAAGCCTTGAAAGTCGCTATGTGCACTACTCTTGTACTGGCTTTACCTAACTTCACCAAGACCTTTTTTCTGGAATGTGATGCATCAAGGAGAGGAATCGAGGCCATCCTCATGCAAGATGGACGACCTTTGGCTTTCACTAGCAAACAATTGTTGGATTGACATTTGGGCCATTAAAACGGATCATCAAAGCCTTAAGTACTTCCTGGAACAAAGAATTTCATTCTCGGAGCAACAAAAATGGGTGACCAAGCTATTTGGATATGATTATGAGATTGTTTACAAGAAAGGCAAAGAAAATGCGGTGGTTGATGCTCTTTCCAGGAAATATGAAGAAGGGTCCCTCTTTTCCCTCTCATTCATTGTCGCTGACTGGCTTCAGGCTGTTCGTCGGGAATGGTTGCAAGACCCCAATTTTTTCAGTGTAATCCAAAAACTTCAACAAGATCTGCAAGCTGCTCTAGGGTACTCTTGGCACAATCAAGAGTTTCACTATAAAGGTTACTTGTATTTAAACAAACAGTCGACCCTTAAATCCAAGGTGCTCTCTGAGTTTCATGCTTCACTTACAACGGTCCATACATGTTTTACCAAAACTTATGAATGGGTCAAACGATCTTTCTATTGGGAGGGTATGAAACAAGACATCCACACCTTTGTGGCCGAATGTGATACATGTCAACATAATAAGGGTGAGACTGTCAAACCTCCTAGTACACTCCCACTGCTTCCGCTTGCACTTACTATTTGGACGAGTATTTCTATGGATTTCATTATTGGCTTACTCAAATAAGGGAATAAGTCAGTGAACATGGTGGTAGTGGATTGTTTTTCCAAATATGCTCATTTCTGTATTCTTCAACACTCGTTCACAACATCCACAATGACTCAAGTTTTTATGGATAATATCTTCAAACTCCACGACATGCCTCATTCTATTGTTTCAGATCGTGATCCCACTTTTACGAGCGATTTCTGGCAAGAATTATTTCGGCTCTAGGGAACCCAATTGCTTCTCAACACAACCTATCATCCCAGACTGATGGCCAAACGAAAGTGGTCAACAAGTGTTTGGAAACATATTCGAGGTGTTTTGCGTCCAATAGACATCAACATTGGGTTCAATGGTTACCCCTCACTAAATGGTGGTACACCACCTCTTATCATACTGCCACTCACATCACTCCTTTTGAAGCAGTGTATGGATAGAAGACACCATCGATTCTTCCATATGTGTCGAGTGTCTCCAAGGTTTAGGAGGTTGACCGCAATCTTACAGTTTGCATGACCATTCTTTGTACTCTCAAAGAAAATTTGGTCATGGCTCAAGACCACATGAAACAACATGCATATCAGGGTCATTCTGAAGGTCAATTTGTTGAAGGGGACCAAGTGTTTCTCTGTCTACAACTGTACAAGCATACTTCACTCAAAGCCCAACAGTTTCAGAAACTTGTCCCAAAATTTTATGGTCCTTATACTATTCTTAAACGCGTGGGCCCAATGGCCTATCAATGAGCTTTGCCCAATCACTCCAAACTACATCTTGTTTTCCATGTTTCATGCTTGAAGAAAGTGATTGGCACCAAGTACCACACTTAGACTAGCCTACTAGAGTTGGATGAAGAAGGTTCCATTTGGTTGTAGCCACAAGTTGTATTGGCCCAGCGAGATCATCGTCTCTATCAATGCACCATCCAAAAGTTTGGTTCAATGGAAGGATACTTTGCTAGAAGATGCCCCCTAAGAGCCGAATACCATTTTGCAACAATTTCCTTGTCTTAAACCTTGAGAACAAAGTTTTTTTTCAAGGGGGAAGGCATGTTAGGGACCTAACCTCCCTAACCCCTCACATAGATTAATATATTTTCCATGTAATAAATGTCGACATTAGTTAATAAGAGGCCTATTTAATAAATGTGAATAAGTCAATGTAAGAAGACCTAATAGAAGTTTCCGCTTCTAGAAATATATTCCTCTAGAATGTTCTTTAGAAGATAGAATTAGTATAAATAATAGTAGGAGGCATGAGAAAGCTTGTCTTGAGAATTATTGTAATAGAACTCTACTTTGTTGGAGGTTACCTCCTCGAAGAGGCAAGTGAACATTACTTTCTTTGAATAAAGGTATTATTTCTAGTATTGTTCTTCTCAATATTTTGTTGTTCCATTGATATCTGTTGAATATTCCCGTTTCTGCATATTATATTACATCTGGTACCTTACAGTTATTATCCTTATCGTTAGGCAACTATATTGCACTATGAACTTATTCGTTGGCTATACATTTTTTCTTCATTTCTCATGTTTGAGATAAGGGAATCAAAATAATTATTTTCGTACAATATTTGTTTTTTCCATGTTAAAAAGGTCGGGGAAAACCCCTGAAGTACTTTCCCTCATTTCGAGGATGATACCCAGGGTAAATCTTAGAATTTTCAGGGCAGAAGGCTAGTCAATAACAAGGTTCGAAGCCATTACAATAATATACTCGTTAAGAGTTCAACATGTCACTTGTGAGAATTGAATGTGAGTGGGGAGGATACCAATCATTCATCCCAACCACTCGAGCTAAACCCGATTGACAATTATTTTTGTACAATATATAAATTTTGCTTTATACTAAATACTATAGGAGCATAAGTTTGAGCACAAGTTCGAGGTCTTATTTATTGTTTCTAAAAGCATGTATTACTTCTTTGAAAATTTGATTAGATCTATTAATATTAATGAGGATGTTATGTAAAGGTGAACAATATGCACTCTGCAATAAAGTAATATCCCAATCTATACAATGGTGTATATCCTAGTCTACCAATTTTTATTATTTTTTTGTAGGGTGTTTATTGTTACGACTTAAAAAAAGTAATATGTTCATATTCATTACGTCGTAGTATGTGAAACTTCTTTGACGAATTATTGATTACAATTGTTAGATGCCAAGCAAATTTAATTGGTATTAATTACGTTGCAGTGCTTACTAAGTTGATTAGCTGTTTTATTGAGATGTATTACATGTGGGCTTGGAATTTCACATCTCCTTTGTTNATACCAATCATTCATCCCAACCACTCGAGCTAAACCCGATTGACAATTATTTTTGTACAATATATAAATTTTGCTTTATACTAAATACTATAGGAGCATAAGTTTGAGCACAAGTTCGAGGTCTTATTTATTGTTTCTAAAAGCATGTATTACTTCTTTGAAAATTTGATTAGATCTATTAATATTAATGAGGATGTTATGTAAAGGTGAACAATATGCACTCTGCAATAAAGTAATATCCCAATCTATACAATGGTGTATATCCTAGTCTACCAATTTTTATTATTTTTTTGTAGGGTGTTTATTGTTACGACTTAAAAAAAGTAATATGTTCATATTCATTACGTCGTAGTATGTGAAACTTCTTTGACGAATTATTGATTACAATTGTTAGATGCCAAGCAAATTTAATTGGTATTAATTACGTTGCAGTGCTTACTAAGTTGATTAGCTGTTTTATTGAGATGTATTACATGTGGGCTTGGAATTTCACATCTCCTTTGTTTGTCAAATGAAAATTGATGACGACCATTTGTTTTTTCATGTTTTTCATGCATGCCATTTTATGTTTAGGACAAATTTGAAATGTGTTGAAATCTGCACAGAAAATGTATTAATTTTAGGAAATCTGTCCTCAATGTCATTGACAGAATCACCTCCCCATTCGGGCATGTGCATGCCAACCATAGGGGGGTGTCCTTAAGGCTCTTGCTCACTGTTTGCCACCTTTGAAATATGCAAAATAACAAAGCATAACAACAACAAACAAGAAATTTATGGTTGAGTTTTAAGTAGTCAAAGATTTAAAAATATAGTTTTTAAGTGTTTTGGTGGAATCCTTAAATCGTTAGCTCAAAATAAGCAAATAAAAATATGTAGAAAGTGAAACCAAACAATAGAAAAATGTTCAAATGATATGCTAAAAGACTCATGAAAATAAACAATTTACAATCCAATACACCAACAAGATAAGAAGGTCTGATACAAACACACCAATTTTGTTAGCACTGTTTTCTATGCTTTAAATCAGATTTGGAAAAAGAAGAATTTTGCACAGAAAAAGTGTTAATTTTAGGAGATCTGCCCTCAAAGCGTCACTGACAGAGTCCTCTCCATTCGTGTTGTTGCATGCTATGCACATAGGGGTGTCCCTAGGATTTTTGTTTGCTTTCCGTCACTTGTAAAATCTACAAAACAACACAATAAACAACAAACAAAGAAAATATGGTCGAGTTTAAGCAACGAAAGGTTTGAAATATAGTTTTTTAAATATTGTGGTGGAATCCCTACAATTGTTATCTCAAAATCAACAAATATAAATACATAGAAAGCTATACCAAACAACATAAAAATGCCCAAATGATATCTTAAAAGACTTTTGAAAATACACAGTTCATAATCTAATACACCAACAAGATAAGAAAGTTCAATACAAACACATCAAAGCTTTAATTCTTAAAGTGTTTAGAGGTTGATTGCACCAAAGAAACATGTACAAAAATGGTGTAGTAGTGATCCCTGCATACAAACAAAAATTTGGAACAAGAGGAGAGAAGAGAGAAATATGAAGTATAGAGCTCTTGAAGTAGAAGATCCAACCCTTTGACAATGAGTAGCACTTGTATATATAAAGTATGAGTGAAGATGAGGGTGACTTGGGTTAGGTGAGGGAAAGTGGAGTGCTCCCCTTGAATGAGGAGAGAGTGGAGTGTGAGGGGGAGATAATCTATGGAAATAAAATATAAATGTAGGTGAGGTGGGTGAGGTAGGTAAGGTAGGTGATCCACTACTACATATTGAAAAATTTGTGACGACCACTTGCGACGAAAGTACTCTTTCGTCGCAACATGCAAGAGAAAAAGTTCAATTTTTCTAAATCCATCCTGTATTCGTCGCTATCTCGACGCATGTACTTTGACTAAATTAATATGGTCAATGTTCGACGCAAGAGCGACACATGTAGTTTGTTTAAATTAATATGGTCAACGTTCGTCACAATAGCGACGACTGACCTAACGTTAAAATTGACTGTTAAAAATGACAAATAAATAGGTAAAAAAAAAGAAATATTTTTAGGTCACGGTGTCGCAATTACGATGATTGTGACCTAAAATTGGACTATAAATATTTGACGATTTAAAGATGTTGCGACAATCTTGCTATAACAATGACAGTTTCGAAAGGGTATTTTGTGCGGATGAATGTTGTAGAATGTTGTTAGAGGTGGGGAAAAAAGTAAAGCGGGTGATAAAGGTGATGGTAG